>JAOBRD020409937.1:0-19201 GCA_027575215.2 Hydrozoanthus sils | reverse complement strand
CGAACCACGTACTTCGAGAAACCAACTACGTTCTTCGTAAAACGAACTGCGTTTGCAAACAAACGAACTGCGTTTGCAAACAAACGAACTGCGTTTGCCAAAAAACGAACTGCGTTTGCCAAAAAACGAACTGCGATTGCCAAAAAACGAACTGCGTTTTCTAAAAAACGAACTTCGTTCGCGAAATTAACCTCGAACGCGTTCGTGCGTTCGAACGCGTTTGCGTTCGTGCTTCAAAAAGGTTGGTTTTCGCATGGACTGTCACAATTGTTTTGTGGTAGTATGCCAAGCTATGGTTAAGACAGTTTGATAAATAATTTTATATTTCAACCTTTACACCGTGAAAGAATGACACATTATTAAGATGAAGGACTACAGTCCAAAAACTCAGTACATTCTATTATGGTATAAAGCTTAAAATTTTCATCTAAACTTTATCACATTTATGTTTAAGAAAGCTGAATATTCTGTTACCAAGCAAAACAGGTAAACAATTTAAAATATAAATTACCTGTCAATTTGTCTGTAGCCACATACATCACAACTGAACTCCCACTGATATTGCTGCAGCAACTTCTTCTCTGCAATTGCATTTTCCCTAAGCAGTATGGGTAATGCAACAACAGGACTGTCGTTTACACCAAGTTGGCACTTCATAATGGGTTGGAGGTACAGCCACACCCTTTCTCGCACCTCCTCAAGAATTTCCATTGCATTCTTCTCCTTGCTCTTTGACATCAAGCTCTGTGCACTTGACCAACTATCCATAAGGATACGAAGAAGGCTGTCCATTGGTTTGCTCATTTTCATTAGAGCCCTTGAAAGTGTTCTGTTATGAACAAGAAACGACAATGTACAGTCCAACCAACAAAGTGCAGATTTATTCTGCCATTGCAGAATCTCCCCATATGTGGAAACATCTTCCAGCAGACTTTTCTTGCAAACTGAGCTCTGAGAAACAAAAACAAAAAAAATTCACTTTAATATTCTGACCATACTACTCTAAACTGAAGCTGATCAAGTGTATTGAACCTGAAGATGGTCAAATGCACTGAAAAAAAAGAAACGATTGTTTTTTAAAAAACTTCTATTACATATTTTTAGCCTTATAGTTGTAATGATACTCTATAATAAGGCCGTTAATAAGGCATTTCAAAAGTAAGAACTGGGCAGTAATGTTTTACTTTATGGATCTTCCTTTTCTTTAAAACCAGCATACCGATAACCCAGTAAGGAAAGTGCATGAGAGGTAAATTTATGCCCGTCAGTGTGTTGAAATCAAACAATGCCAAATAAGGACCGCACAATTTGGCTTGTGAAACTCTTACAGTTTTACTGGGTGAAGGACCTGTCAGTTAAGTATGTTGGTGGCAAACCCTGCTACTGGTCAGGGCTCAAGCTTGCCATCTACAGGTGGTCAATGCTACTAAGAATATAATGAATGCTGGTTAGATAGGCAATCAGTCCAAGTTTGGACTGATTGCCTATCTAAAAAAAATGTTGATAATTTCTTCCAAAGTGTCTCTTCAGTTTATCAGTACAGAACAAGACTTGTTTCTTAAGCGAGTTATTACACTCCATCCATTAGAAAAAATTATTGCAAATTCAGTATTAAGTTCATGGGTCCAGTTGTTTGGAATCAAATTGATATAAAGCTTAAAAATCTTCCACTGAAATCATTTAAACAGAAAATGAAAGAATCATTATTAGAAACCTACTCAAAACACTGAATGTGTCTAATCTAACATTATTTTTCCCTTGTACAGTATTTTCCTACTTTTTATTATTATTATTGTTTTTTCTTTTTTTCTTCCTTTGTTAACTTAACTTATTCTTTACCGAGCTTATTACCTGAGACTGTGATTTAATCCTTAACTTCAATATTTTTTTGTTGCTCAGCTTAGATTAGCCTGTACTACTTCTGAGCAACATTTACCAGTGATTTCTGTAACTATTCACCTGTCAAATACATTTATGCAAAAATATGGTAATAAAGTTCAAACCCTCCTAATGACTTGTTTTCATATATTAAAGAATCTGCCACTGTGCTTTTTTTTCATTTTAAAACACCAACAGTTTGGCTGCTTGGTGTCTTGCTCCATAAGCGGTGAGTAGAGTAGCCAATCAGATTGCTGCATTTGTGATAGTGGCTGTGGTATACTAGTTGGTTTCTAGAATAGCACATTATCCAGGTGGCCTATGAATTTACACCTGCGTACATGTTTGTTTTGTAAGAAGGGCAAATTTCTTAAACAGAAGTTATAAAATTACAATAAGTGCAATTGATGCACAAGTAACTACACTAAGCTGTTTAGATTTTACAGAACTAAACTTCAGAGTTACAATCAGTTATCAGTATCTGAAAACAAACAGCCAGATGTGCTGATATTGTATACAAATTGCACCCTCTGTTCACATCCGTTCTCAACCATTTTTACTAGCTTTATCAACTAAAAGTAAATAAAAGACGGGACTTAATCAAATCGTTATAGGCTGCAAACCTCTGAATTTCCCGAAGTTGCTTTTCTTCGCTTCCTTCGTTTGAGGCTTGACATATCTGACGAGCTATGTTTAACAACGTTCCTACTGACCTGAGAAAAGTCGACAAGAGGGAAGATACACTGCAAGGAAATGCAAGTAAAAAGAAACTTAGCATTCGCATTTTTCTAAATTTTACTCATCAACTTCAACAAACGTTTCTAAAGAAAGATTCTACAAACCTCGTCATTTTCACAAACCGTAATAGCTTCGTCAAAATTTAGTTGTCGAACGACAAGCTTGCTGTGAACACCACGCGAAACACATAACTTACAGAGATTTTCAGCCATTTTTGCATCTCTGATAGCCACTTTTACAAACTGTTGGAAAATTTCGGCCCTTTCCGTGTAGCACAATCCATTTGGGAAATATGCAGATAAATTTTTCAGCTAATGCCTTTGCAACAACAGTTTCCTCTACAACGGCACATGGTTGCCTGCCGCCATTCGAAACGTCTGCTGTCGTCGGTGCATGTCTAAACTGGTGTACACCGCTGATAGTCTGCGTTCAGCAGTGCTCGCAAAGAGACCTGGGAAGCTCTGACGAAATAATCAAATAAACGGTCAGCGGAGTGTCCAGTGAGAGAAAGAAGTCCAATTTTTTTTCCGTGGCAAGTCGCTATTTGTCAGTTTGTGTTGTTTAGATTTGATTTATTTATGAGGACTATAATTTGTGCCTAGCATTTAGCACGTAGCACAAACACCGTTTAACGTTATATTGTATCACCTGACGTTTTGTAGCCTGGTTTGGTAGAAAGACTTGGCCTAGAAATGGCTCCATTTGCTGCACTTGGAATATTTTTCGTTCTTGCAGTGTCTTCTGTGAGCAGCGATGAGAGCTTAGGTGAACCAATGCGGTTTGAAACGCCAAAGATGAGCGAGGAGGAACAATTCTCCCCTCATACACCCAAAGCGTTTGAAATCACTTGTGACGCCTGTACAGCCATAGCCTATCAGGTGAGTAAGCGACGCAGCCTCGGCTGGGATAACTACCTCGGGAGCCTATTATTTTTTTTTTCGTAAAAAGGATCTGCTATCATTTTTGTTACCTTTTTTTGACTTAGCGTTTTGTTTATCTAACATCCGTTAACAAAAGCCTTAAGAGTAGAATAGCCCTGTTGTTTGATTCGTAATTCAATTAAGTTGTATATGCCCTCATTAAAACGGTTTCTCCTCTGGCTACTTTACATATAATGTGATGCGGGATTAATTATAGATACTGAACACACAGCGCTGAATGGATAAGGCGTAAGTTGGAATTTGGACTTGTTGAGTAAAGAGGAAAGTAAATAAAACTGGTTTTCAATCTGGACGATAAAATTGGTGACGTGTTTAGGAATATTATCATATATATACTTCCCCATTGTTTGTGTTTTACACGTGTCCCTACTGCTTCAGTCATATTAACGTTTTGTTCTTTAATTATCCACATTCTGTGGTAAAAAACTCTAAACTTTTTAGAGGTGTCTTCCATACTTGTTGTTGGTTCTAAACAATGAATGTGAAATTGTGATTATAGTTGCCAGTTCACTTTTTTGGTCAGCGATCTCTTTCATTTAGTTCAAAACTAGAAGTAACTGAAACAGTTACTATAAAGAGGTAAAATATTTAGAAACTAAAAATACAAGAAAGGGTCATGTTGATCTTATCTGACAGGTAATAGTTTGTTTTAATCAAATAGTATTATTTATAACTGTTCTTATCATTGCTAATTGGTATGTATATATCATAAGTCATAGTCGCTATCGCTATATTAGGCAATATAGGGTAATACACCAATTTATTTTCTAATTATTCATACTCATGCATATAAGCCCTCAGGCAGAATAGGTAGAACTTAATGTAGTTAATGAATGTTCCAAACAATTTTGCAAAAACTTGTACAGTTTTTTTTACAGTTTAATTTTTATGTAAATTATCCCAACTACTGGCCATAAATATCAAGTTACAATTAGAGTATTGAATTTTATCTTACTGGTCAAGTTTGTGGGGTATGACATATTTTCTATTGAAGCTGTATGGGGCAGAGTTTAAGTTGACTAACTTTCAGACAGACATAGCATCTAACTAGAAAACTCATGGTTACCTTAGACGCTAGACATTTCAAATATTCCACTATATCTAATTATTTATATATTTTTTTCTATATATGTTAAAAAAATATATTTATAGTAATCAATTGTAACTAAAAATTTAAAAAATGAAATGTGAAATAAAAGTAGTAGTAGTAATAGTACTTAGCCTGTAGGCTATCATTTTCAAAAATTTATCATAGATGCGGATAGCAAACACATTTTCTTGATTTAACACAATAGCACATGTTGTTTAATGGACTGCAAAGATTTGTAGGTCGATATAATTGTTTTGGAATTCGCACCTGTAAAATATCCCAAAGCACTGCTAAGACATTAGAAAGATCTTTTTCGTTTAATTATTGTTTCTGTCATTTATCTCAAAAATATTTGAGTTGCCTCCTGCATGTGAAGCTACCTTTTTCAAATCTCTGTGGGCAGGTACAATTTTAAGTCACTACAGGAGACTGTAGCCTGTTACAGTAATTTTCAACCCTGATGGAGAAACAAGACATTGGGCTAGTTTGTAGAAGTGAGAAGCTTAAAGGAAAACAAAATATTTCAAGAGTCTTTTAAAAAATAAAAGCTAAATCCTTTCTTGAGCCTACTGGCCCATTAGGCCAGCACTTATCTCCAGTTTCCATAGTGTTAAGCGGATGAGATCTTTGACGCCCCCTGGACAGGACACTAATCTGTCGCAGGTTAGTTCTCAGCAAAACTGGTACTCATTTATACAGCTGAGTTGAATGGAACAAAGTTGGGTAAAGTGTCTTATTCAAGGATACAACACAGTGGTCTGACCGGGGCTTGAACTTGCGACCTTAGGATTACAAGTAAAACATGCTAACCACTCAACCACTGCACCGCTGACTTCCGTCAAGAGTCTTTAAATAAATGTTATTTTGTTTTTCCCTGTGGCAGCTAACAAAAGCTTTAACCAAAGCAGAAAGTATGCGAGCAAAGTCCAAGCAATCCAAACCGTTGTCTGAGTCAGAGTACCTGGATGTCATTGAAACCGTTTGTGATAATTCAGACATTTGGAATGAGTAAGTTGTTGATTTTAATTTAAATTAAGTAATAAGCCAGTTCAACATTTCACAAACACAAGTGCATGTCAGGATAAAATGAAATATTATCAAACTTAAGAAAGCAACAATAACTAATTCCCATCCTGCTTCATTGCATTTCTTTATTGAGTGTTATGAATTTTAGATTTTATCCAGATGCCTGCTTGTGTTTGTGAAATGTCGAGTCTGTATACTCATTCTTAGAAAAATCTATCACTTCTAGTCAAAACTACAAAGTGTAAATTACATATGCCTTAATAAGCTAGCCTGCGTACTCAGCTGTGTTTTAGGAGACTTAAACGACTTTTTTATTTTCCCCTTATTTTCTTGTAATTTTTAAAAAAAGACTATGTTGAGTTTGACCACCAACAAGATCAGAAATTTTCGCTTGCTCATGGAATCCGAATCAGTTTGCAGGGTTTGTTTCATCTTGCCAACTCACACACCCTCCAACAAATAAGGGATGTTATGCAAAGTTCCAGTTAGTACATGGTGCTAGCTTTTTCACCATCTCATGTTCATGATTATTTTTTAAAAGTTTCTTTTGTAATTCTTCTTTCAGAAGTAGTGTAATGGTCAGTCAAGTTCATTTCTCAGCGATTAACAACTAAGTCTTATTTTCTCTTTTTGCTCTAAAGAGAATTGGAAATCGATAAATTTTGTAGGAGTGAAATGATTAAAGTGCTGCTGAAGCCATTTTGTCATTGGTACTTTTATAGCTCTAAGGCCTTTTCCAACACTTCTATTCAACTGTAAATAGCTAGAAGTGCTTATCTGACCATTCTAAGTCCATGAAATAAGTTTTCAAAACAGTACAATAAAATTCAAAACATATGATGTCAATTTATGACGTTACATGGTTTGAAAGGACTCCAAGCAGCTCTATACTAGCATCTGCAGCAAACTAGTGAGTTTTTTGCTCATACACTGGGCCATCAGCCATACAAACTTTGCCATGATCATATAAATATGACCAGAAAAGCGAGATTGATCTCCTGGCTTTCAAATCATGTGACATCACACATATCTAATGAGCTTAAAAAGTTTTCGCGGCTTTGGTGCTGAAAAAGGATTTTTGTCTTCGTAAATTCTTTGCAAAAATTATTTTCAAAACTGGTTGCAAGTCTCCTTGTGGAAATTATATGGGTCAAACTTCAGTTTTGGATATTTTAAACTAGTTTGCAGATTTCCCTTCAGCAGCACTTTAAGGTAGCAAGGTTTTCTTTACTTTGGCTAATTTTGTCAGTCTGATATTAGTAAATGGATACAAAATACACAGAGGATGTTTATTCTACAAGACAGTATTGCTGAAGTGTACAATAACTCCTGAAATCTTGAGAAAAGTTTTTAAAGGCTTTGTCTTTAGGAGTGTGCAATACTTAGTTGCTAGGAACCCAGGGGGGGAAGGGGGGTACTCCCATATATTTACTATATAGGGACAAGCCGCCTGCCAGGGTGTGGTTTTTGAGGTCCTTGTCTAGGATATAGGATATAGATAGGGTATACAATTTTACTCAAGTTGTCACTTTTTGCACATATATTGTCTTGTGAAGGGTAGCGATATTTGACCAAATTTGAACAAATGAAAATGAACAGCTACTTTAATAGTAGCAAATGTCATGCTTGGTGTTTTGCCTGTTGAGGGTAGTAATTTTTTGTCATTTTTGTCATTTACAATAAACTTACAAGAATAATGATAAATGTTTTATACAGGGTGCACATTTTAGCATTCACTCTTGAATAGGGTATATGTTTTTTTGCTATTTGTCTTAAATAGGGTATAGATTTCCAAGGTTTTGCTGTCTTGAATAGGGTCACGGTTTTAGGGCCTGGACAGGACACCCCTTGTATATTCCAGGCCAAGAACTCCCCTCCCCCTTCCCCCCAGGCTAGGAACAAAGGATTTGAAGTTCTTTTATCACAGTCTGACCTTAGACTGCCCACCACTGATGTTACAATTAACAACCTTACCCATCCCTTGTAGTTTTGAGTGTCAACTCAGGTTGGTCAAAGAGACTATGGTACAGCTGAGTGTGCATAAACATGAGTATTTCAGGCCTGTAGTCAGGATTTTTAGAAGGGGATGCAACAAATGAGGAGATGTGACGTTCTAGGCATGTTTCCCCAGGAAATTTTGAAAATTAAGTTGTCTGAGACTGAAATGTAGGCAGCCAGAACCAACTTTAAGCAAGGAAAATATTCAATCTTTTGAACTGCAAAATCAATTTCTTTTCACCAAATAATCTTTACAGTTTTATAGAACAACATATACAGTATTTTGTTTATTTTCCTTGTACTACACAAACAGTGGATCAAAACAGAACTATATTATCATTTTTTTAGTTAGCAATGAACCTTATTAAATCACTCGATGTCTTCAGTTAGTGCAAATAGAGGACAATGTATTCATAAATAGTTAAATAACAAAAAAGTTGACCTTTGCAGCCTTTGGGGGGTGCACCCATTGCATCCCCCCTCCCTCTTCCTTCCCCTACAGGCCTGTAATTATACAATAATCCTGAATTTTTTTCCTTGTAAGATATGGAATCAAGACAGTACATGGTGTGAACAGGCTCTCTGGCGAAGGCCTGGAGGCCAAGGAGGTACCAGGAATGATGCAAGGTGGCGGAAAATGGCCTGGGAGGTTGGTGTCTAATTAATCACATCAATCATACTTCTTTAGCAGTTTTAGTGAGACAGACAGTGTGCAAATGTTTGTCTTTGTAGAAACACCTGGGCAATGACTGCTCTTATAAATGAGTTACAATCGAAGCTCTTTGTTCAAAATTTCATTCCTGCTGCATTTGCAGTACCCCTGAGTGACAACTGCTATCACCTCTCTCTCAAAGTCGTGTTGACTTGGTAGTATAGAGAAGGCCCCCTGATCCCTTTCAACTTTTTTGTTTTCTTTTTGCTCCAAACTAGCATCCCGCGGCAGAGTTACTAGGAAGTTTAAGCTACGAGAATGACATCACCAACGACGACGGCAGCAAAACAACAACAGTGAACACCATATTTGCACGTTGGAATGCACCGTGCGGGCCACCTGCACGCCGTCGTCTTGATAATAAAGGCGGTATTACACGATCCAACTTTTAGCGCGACTTTTCGCGCAACAATGTTGCGTTAAAAGTTGAACGTCGTGTAACATGGTACTGAAGCTGACATTTCGCGCAACGTTTGGCTCGGCAACGCGTTGCGAGTTTTTGAAATGGTTTCAAAAACTTTTAACACAAAATGACAAATTTTGAGGAAATCGGATCGTGTAACATGTTGCGCCAACTTTTAACGCAAAAAGTCGCGCTTAAAGTTTGATCGTGTAACACCGCCTTAACAGCGTAGAAGGCTCAGTTATGAAGATTTTGCAACTACAAGAACGACCTTTAGAAAATGTTTTCACTCTTCATGCACCTTTAAGAAAAACACTTTCATCTTTTTCTTTTCGCAAAGCATAACTCGGACAAAAGAGAAAGCAAACTAGCCATACGTAATTGAAAAAGGGGAAGCAAAGAGTGTGTGTTTTGTAAGCCGTAGTTGTCGATAATTATTAGGGAGCTTAAGGAACGAGGGCGCCAACACCGACGATAGCGGCAGGAAAAAACACTGAACACAATAGCTACATGTTTGGAATGCACTGTGATGGTCACCTGCACGTTGTTGTCCTCAAAATTGGAACGTGAAAAGCTTAATTTTGGAGCTCTTACGACTATGGGAACGATACTGAACAGAAAATGTTCTCAACCTTATTTGATCTTTATGAAGGTAATTTTAACCTTCCTCTCTTCAAAAAACGTAACTAGGACAAAATAGAGGATAAACGAGCCAGACATTGTTGAAAGGAGCAAACCAGAAATGAGTGTTTCGTAAGGCGTCGTAGTGGATATTATCGTTCTCGCATCTTAAGCTCCCTACTGAGCTCACTAGAAGAGATCCTATAAAACATGAGGTGTCTCAACATTTGGAAAACTATGGGCACCTGTGATTATAATTATCATTGTTGTTCTTGTTGTTAAAATTCAAAATTTATTGGGATATATATGAGAAATAAACACACACAGTTTAATTTACCTTTCACACACTCATGCATCCCAAAATAATCGGTGTTATGCCTGAGCTTGGACTCGTACCCGCATCTCCTGTAATCTAGTCACGCGTTATGACCACTACACTATCAGGTATTCACCATGCTTGCAACATAGCAAATAGGGATGTGAATTTTGGCTGCACTTGGCTCGCCCATGGTCCCAATATTTTCTTCATTTGAGTGTCCTCTGTAAACCCACCAGGGCTTTCGAACACAAAGTCAATGTAATTTTGAGGCTAAGAAAGGTTAGTTTCTAACATTGACTTTGCAAAATTTATTGATTATGATACAATGATGGTTTTCTTTTCACAGGCTTATCCAGAAGTGCGGACAGTTTAGTGGGGATCTCGGCGAAGAAGTAATTTATGAAGGCTTTAGAAAAACTGCTGATTTGAAAACGTTCCTGTGCAAAGAAAAGTCAAAGGACTGCGTTAAACCCAAGGAGTCAAAACAAGAGTTATAGTACTCACAACGGAATGGATAACAAAGCTTTTTAAATTTTGAAGATTTTTTAAAGGAACTTTATCTGAAGTATTTTTTCCTATGGCTACATGCATCATTATGTTTTATTTCGAAACGATCTCAACGTAGCGCATTTCGTTTGTCGCTTTTCTAGTCTTTTTGGAGGAGATAAGCGATTTGTTATTTTTGTTTGTTTGTTGTTTGTGCTGTTAGGTTTTGACTTGTTAAGGTCTTTGGGAACAACAGCTATTTATAGGGTAATTTTTTCAACAATTTCTACAAGTTTTATTTCAACTTGCACTCCGTAGTCAGCAAAATCCAGTCACAGAAAAGGATGGCTTTCATACATTTATCTTTATAGTAAAGAGAAGATTAATAAATATTTGTCATAAAAAAACACAGAATGGAATGCTAAGTTTCTGATTTAGTACCGATGCTAATTAATACAGAAGAGAATATTCTCAACTAATAAGGGTTCTTTCTGTTATTGTGATTGCAGAGACCCAGTGTATGAAGGGTTAGCAATATTTTTTTTAAATGTATATCTACCGTCCTTTTCTTTCTTTTCATTGATTTTAAAATTGCCCGTAAAAACGCACATCATAACACAACTGGCTTTTAAAATTAGAATGTTGTTAATACAGCTGCACAGACAAGAGAAACAAGAAAAAAGGCGCGAAAAGATGCCAAAGTATTCAGTCGACCATACGCCGCACGCCTTCAACCTGTTGTCGGGAAAAATCTTGGCATGGGAAGTTTATTACGCCATACATGAACGGACTTTCTCTTTTCCTTTCACGTGTATGCTGGTGTGCAACTTAAATTTTTCTCATAACGCGATCGGTTCGTGCAGAACTTGCCTTTTTTCGTACTCGATTTGCTTGTGCAAAACTTGCCTTTCCCTGATTGGCTCGTATACAATTTGTGCTATTTCTCTACATGTGATTGGCGTGTACAGAAACAGTCTTTTTCCCCTTATCGTGTTGGCTCATACAGACATTTCCTTGGTGTGTGCTATTTGTCTTTTTCACTGGAAATGTGAATTTGCTTAAAGTTTTTCCTATTCCGGGAAAACTGGTGAAACAATAAATTATAATTTTGAAGACAAGAAATGACATTAATTGACAATCGTTCGAAATCGAAACCCGTTTGATAGACTTGCATTGTTCAAATTTAAAGTTAACTTATTTATGGACTTTTTATTGGGCTAACGGAAACTTTAAACTCTTTTGCCATTTTGGAGTCGCAGTATATTTGTAGTTAATGTAAAGTTTAAAACTATGCTTTCAAGTTTTTGTAAAGTTTTGAACACGTCATTTGGAGACAATCTATTAAACAACTTTTAACCACTTCTGTGTGTTTGTCCACATCTTGAATACTAAGTAATAAAATTATAATTAAATCTACATAGGGGAACGAACACGCCTGGCTCGGAGCAACCTTAATGTTTGAATCTTCAGTTGATCGAATTCAATTTCCCTTGGTCAAACCAGTCTCGCATACCGCTGCAGCTATGAATTCGCACTACATATGGCAGTTCACCTCGTTAAACTATCACACAAAAATGAGTGAAAAAACTTGAGCTTAGGAATCTAGGAATAACTTGGATTGAATCATATGAGGAAAGGATTGCAACGCCTTGCACTGATTTGTGTTCTAGGCTGAACCGATACAAGAAATGTTCTTATAGGTCGCTTTTTAAGTGTGGACTGGGTTTTGCTAGGTCTGGACATAGTTTGTGCCTCAGCCAGTCTAAACCTCTTGATTGACAAGGCTGCACCGCAGGCTACTTGCTCGAAATTGCTTGCATGGTTACTCAGCTGCCTCGTTTCCAAGATGCTTTGGGCGACGCTAGACTTGACTACAACGCAATACGTAAGGTGAAAATATCTTAAAGCCTTGGATTGTTTTTTCCTTCCGTCTTGTCTAAGCATCCGTTTTAGTTGACATTTCGACAATTAAATTCGGGAAAACCAAAGTAGTAGAAGCGGCGATCTATCTTTTCCTAGTCTGTAATTCTGGTCCATATTCCTGCATGTAGTTGGCATCGAGAAGCACGTAAATGGAAGCAGAGGCAGTGACTTACAAAGAAAGGTATGCTTTACCTCTGTTTCTTGTCCTAAGTCCTTTCGAGGTTCCATCTTCACCATCAGGTTCCATTCATTCGCCGCCGCCTATGTCGAAAGTGTGACGGTAGTTATGCCATGTATGTATACGGCCATATTGAGCAACTGGTTATTTTTATACAAGCTTTTTGATTATTGGTGCGTAAGTGTGCTTCAATCAACTCTTCACGCCGTCCATAAGTTTACAAAACTATCTATAAGTAGTGACCTGGGTCGAGAGGGGTCATCTGACGTCAGGGCTGATTTCTACCACTATCAAAGTATACAGGGCCAGTTCATCTCGTGACGTCACTGTGTAGCGTAGAGTATTCAAACCATCTTTCTTAACCATGTAGCGACTTTGGCGGAGATGATAGTGCCTAGTGAATGCGGAAATAATTTCAGAAGGTAAGTCTTCATCTCTTAAGTGTGATAAACATTCTGCAAAGCAAGTAGTTTTTCTTCGCTTTGTATCAATGTTTTTCTCAAATTTGTTTTTTGGAACATGTTTTCAATGAAGGTTACCGGTAATTTTGTACTCTTTTCAAAACAAGCTACAACCATCTAAATACCAGGTCTCTAGTAGCGCTATATCGATGCCCATCTACGTTAAATCAAAGCAAAAGGGCCAACGAGATTGCCGAATAAGTGCTTATAAATCCCAGTAGAACATGTATTAGATATCGTCGATTTTGTACGCCATACGCTGTTGGAAACACGCGGGATTGTTGGGAGAACACGAGAAAAGGTTTGGATCACGAATTGAAAGCGTCACGTGATTAGAGATTGCACCGGGATAGCACAAGACTCGACGACTGGGCCTCGGGGGGTAAAAGCGAGTTCGTCGCTTAAGAAGAAGACATTCCTTCTTGTAAAATATTGGTTTTCTTTACTATTTTATTGCCCTTACATAGGTTCATCCATTCGCATTGTCGCCCCTTTTAAAGCGACGACGGACAAGTGTTTCTAAGAGAGTATTGAAACACGGAAAATATGTTCCAAAGCTTCTAATACTTTCAAGTGATGATGTGACTGCATGTACGTATACAGACAAATTTTCAAATTTTTTAAGCCCCGTGCAAATCCAAACTTGGATTGATGATGTACCTTGAAATTCTCTTCAGAGTAGTTATTAATTTTCGTTGTCATTGTTTCTTTCGTTAAATTGGCAGCAGATTTCAAAAAATTAATGTACATGCAATAACACCATCACTTAAAAACATAAAATGTTAAAATCCCGAGAGCTATAAAAGATTTCGACGATTTTTTTTCACCCTTACGCCTCATTTAGCAAGGTCTATCCACTAAGACAATAAAATTTTTCATGTCATAGGCAGGAGTTTTGGGACTCGAAAACCTTTCCGTTGTGAGCTTCGTAAACAAATGGGATATATAATTGTTTTGGAAACAGAGTACGGTTATGAAAAAAATGAGTTTTTAGGAACAAATTTGGAGAAAATACCTGTTTGGGTTTTGGTCAGCCCTGGAGTGAGTGTGTCGAAGCATGGTGTATCGGCCAATCTTTATGGCAGGTCTTGTTAGGTGCAAATTCATCTCAGTAATTCTAGGAAAGGCAACAGTTAAATAGTTAGATGCTCCTACTAAAAGTCTATTTCAAGGTTCCTAAAGTAACCAAGCTTTTACGTGAGACCGATGTAATGATAAACATGCTAATAAGTTTCTTTCTAATGATGATAGCCATTTCCATTTCTCTAACTGTGCCAGGAAAATCCTCGCCTCGGTTTCATTGAGAAACTTGGTTATCATTCAGGAACCGTGAAATGGACTATTGATAATGATTACTCAAGTGAAGGTTGATATGGATACTCCGAAACCAATCTCGTATCCACGGCCTTCCCCTATCAAAACATGCAGGGGGACGGCAAAGCCCTGGTAACGAGCCGTTGTCATAGAATTGTTTGTTTTAGAATGATGCACATGTTACCAAGTTATTAGGGCTGGTAGTATGATGGAGTGATCACATTTAATCTAGCTAATCAGAACTCATAAAAGGACTATTCATTCCTGTCGTGCACAGATGTTAGAAGATAATTACTCTGATATCAAGAATGCTCCATGTAAATGAATCAGACAAATCGTGGGTTTCAGATTCTTACAGAGTCCATTATTTTGGATTCCAAGAGGAAGAAATAGCGGGAATTCAGATTTTTTTTTTGCATGGGGTGCGCGGTCACAGAATTTAGTGAAGCGGGCGAGAGAAAAAAGCTGTTACCAGGAACGCAAAAGGCCAGTAGGGACGGGGGATGCGATGGGTGCGCTACTCCCCCCCCCTCCCTAATCCCTTCCCCACAGGCGGCGAAGGTCCACTTACTTGTTGACCAACTATTTTAAAAAAGCAACGTTATCCTCTATGTTTTTCTAAATCGATCAGTTTGTAGTTCAAAAGTGTGAATAATACCCAAGACTTTAAAGTTGGTGTTTTTAACTTCAGTCTTAGAAAACCTAAATTTCCGGAGGGAGGGGAGGCCGGGGGGGGCATGCCCCTGGATCCCTTGAGACTCGCTCCTTCGCACTCGTTTAGTCCATCTCTTCTTCGATCGCACCATCCCGCAAAAATTCCTGACTACGGACCTGTGTACGATTCGCTAAGACGATTTTTATGTTTCTTAAAATGTCAGTAACTGCCATAGAAGAAGTTAATCAAAAGAAACACGAATTGAAGTTCTCCATTAACTTAAGAAAGAAATGAGTATCGAGAAGTCATACATGTCAAACACCCAAAAAATGGCTGAATCACTTACCATCAAATTACTAAAGCGTCTGTGCACGACAAATACCCTCCGTAACTCAGCTAAGCATTATGGTGCTAGAAAAAGGTTTCAAAAATTGTGTGTTGAAATACTTAAAAAGAAACCGCTCACCTGACGTAAAGATCGTCATCCTCTCCTCCCCAGCCCCAGTAGCGGTTGGGGAACCCGTTGATTCTTTCATAGTGCTCTGTCCAGAATCCTTCCACGCCTCCAAACAATTTCTTGTACTGAAGTCTAAAACAAGACATGTATTAAATGATATGGCTGGTTGGAATTCAAGACAATAAGTCTGTTCGTTTTCTGTCTTGCCTCTGTTTAGAGCTGGTAAGAGCTGAGCCATCTGTTATTTTGGAGGCCTGAGTTTCGGTATTTCCGCAGAACCTCACAACGAGGGAACTTAAGCCAAGTCATTGTACTCAAGAGAGATTGTGGCTCTACGTTTTTCCACATTACCTTGCGAATCGGAAAAAAGCCATAGCTTTGCAAAACTCCTTCTTGAACGGAACACACCATGTATGTCAAATTCGAAATTTGACTTGGGTTATAAACCTTATGCACGCATAAATGGCGGCGGTTTAATATTCTTTTGTTTACATTTGAATTAGCCCTACTGGCCTTGGTTTGGATTACATAGTTCTTTTGAAAATTTAGCTCACGAACGAGGCAAATAGGGCTAATTTTAAATTAGACAAAAGAACATTAAAATCGCCGCCATTTATTACGTTAAACTTCAAAAGGAAAGTTTTCCATGCCCTTGTTGCATTGTTTAATAGTGAACTAACATAGTCACGCGTTGTATCCACTTCAAATGGCTCTTGTTTACCAAACTTTTGCTGCTGACATCGTTTTTTTTCTTGTCTCTTTTAAAGCGATAGTTCTAACGAGAAAACTATTAGACAATTTGGTGGAACTTGGGAAAAAAAACATGAATTATACTACCGCGGAAATCAACTACAAAGTAATGAAAATACGCCCTTTGTCCAATTCCTACCACCCCCACATTTCGTCTTCACCCCATTCACTAAACTTACCTGTAGTTCATTGTGTCCACAGCAGTGGACATATGTCTGGGAGATGAAGGACAGCTGTAATCATTGCGATCGTCTTCGGGGACTAGGTCGACGTCATGGAATATAACGCAATCATAATCTCCTACATTCATTGCCTCCTTGAAACCAATGTTCATAAGCATGCCTCGATTGAAGGGACTATTATTACTGGCCTGTGAGCAGGACAAGAAAATAGGAATGGTGAAAAAGTTCCACATCATTTCGACTAATTATAAGTAGCTAAATATAAGTATATAATCATATATAATATAATATTATTATTAATCAGTAATAACTATTATTATAATTATTATAAGAATATAATATATAATATAATATTAACATTAACCAATAATTATAATATCATGATTATATAATATATAAAACTATATTAGTATATAACAATATAATAATAATACGTTACACCACTCAAAACAGGCAAAAATAAATGGTCAGTTTATAAGGTTTCGATAATCGTTCTGCTTTTCAAAACAAGCAAACTGAATGGTCGCTTTATAGGGTTTCAAAAACTGGTTCAAAAGTTAAAATAAACAACATCCATTATTATAGTAGGGTATAAAACTGGTTTAAAAGTTGGAGTTGATAAAACCAATCATTTCTACTCGATCCTCAAAAAAATTGTTGTCCTTTATATAAAATTTTCTTAATTTGTTTCACCAAAAGTTACTGAACTGCTTGTCTCGTTGTTACCATAGTTACCTGCTCTATGACAAAAATTCTGTAGCTGAGGAGATGATATTGCAATAGTTGGTGTATATGACGCAGAAAAATGTTTAAGTGTGTCTGTCTGTCGCGGAACGGTATCACAATCACAATCTGGAATACAAGGCAAACAACGATCTGATTAGAAATTTAGAAATAAGGCTGCAGTTAAAGGCCACCGGGAGAGGACCATCGGTTATCTTAAGCCTTGCTTCCGTATGATCTGTAACGATCGGCGATGGTCTGCGGTATGATCGGCGACCGTCTGTTATTGATGAGTCGCAGACACCATATCAAGTGATTTCAATATGTTGTTAGCGATTGCAGACCAAGTAATCCCACAGTTTTGCGCTAATGTCTTTCCAAGCATTTCTTTTCTTTAGCGGCACCCTATAATCTTTCTAGCCTTCGTCGTATATACAACGATGTGATTGTCGGTTCGAATCCGATCACGTTGAAACCTGAAGATTTGTTTTTCAGGCTTCTCATTTGCATTTGCTTAAATTGAGTTTATTTCCGCGAAGGTTGTGTCATAACGCTATTTTATTTAGCTTGTTGTCAACACTTTCCATTTCTCGATTCGCTTCTACTAAATCCTTCTCACTTGAACTAGCCGTCATTTCGCGATTGGTTAAGCTATGTTTTGTGTGGCAGACATCTCAGTTCTCATTGGACAGTTAGTAACACGACTGACTTGAGAGGAACAATGGTATGTCGGTGACAGTTCTCATTAAAATCTGGTCGTAATGGTCGAAAAAGTAAAATCGAGTTCAATTCTTCCAATCATTAAGATCGTCTGCCGCAGACAATATTTTGAGTGTTTCCATTTAACGAAAACATGATGCATGCAGACCGTCGCCGATCATGATTGCAGTCGTCCGCAGACGATTTTAGTTCATATGAAAACCATGCTTTACGTCTTTTCTTCTTTTCTTGGACGAGAGACAAAGTCGATTTTCGATCTTACGTATTTTATAGACAATGCCATGCATATTGTTTCTTTTCGAATCCCTGAATAATAGTAGTATATACCTTATTCAGGCCTTGCACTGGAATGGGAGCTAAAGAAAGCCAGAGTAGGTTCCTTGTAAATCCAGTCGATCTCCTCTAGCAACACTATGAACCAATCTTTATAATTTGCCTTGCACAGGGACGGTAACCAAAGGGTAGGGCCCTTGTAAATCCAGTGTGTTTAACCTCTTCTAGTAATACCATGAGCCAATTTAAAATCTTTTTATTGGCATTGCAATGGGATTAGGTCCCATTGTTAGTCCAGTGTGCATGTTGAACCTCCTGCAGTAATACCTTTTTATGATTTGCCTTGCCTGGGACGGTAACCAAAGATTAAATCCCTTGTAAATCAATTGGGTTTAACCTTTTCTAAGACAACTATGAACCAACCTTTTTTATTGGCCTCACATTTGCATTTACAAGGAAACTAAAGATTAGGTCCCTCAGTGTAAATAGAGTGTTCCACCTCCATGAGCTAACCCTTTTATTGACCTTGCTTGCGATTCGAACCAAAGATTAGGCCCATTGTAAGTCCAGTGTTCAACCATTTCTAGTATTACTAAGAAGCAATCTTCACATCCGGCCTCGACCTCTTCAGTTCTAGTGAAAATTATGACTGACTAACGCTTTTATTGGCCTTACACAGGGAAGGAAACCAAAGATTAGATGACCCTTGTAAGTAAAGTGTTCCACCTCTAATAGTAATGTATACTTGCATAACGCCTTGACTTAGGCATTCAGTAAAACAAGGCTTATTGTTTTACAGCTTCGTATATTGTATCTCTTTTGTACTTAACACGTGAACTTTGTAGCTTAGTTTTTGCTCTCTTAATTTTGGTTACTAGCTTTGCTAGAAGCACGTGCGATCCCTGCTCTGGTTAAGGCTGTAGTGGAAGTCGGAATTGTAGTGTGAAAACCAGAGTAGGGACACTGGATTGCTAACCCCATGCAATAAAACTCTTTATAACATAGCGGGCAAAATTGCTTCGAGCTGATTGGATAACAGCGGGGGTATTTTTTCTTAATTCAGGGAAAAATTACTTAGCACTGATTGGTCGCTGGTACTCTTCCGATAATTTCCTAAGATTTTCCGAAATTTTCAAAAAGTCTCAAAAATGCCTAAGAAACATTTTCCGAAGATTTTCGAAAATTTCCGAACGTTTCCGAACGTTTCCGAAAACCTTCGAAGATTTTCCGAATTTTTTTAAAAATCATAAAAATACCTTAAAACGATTTCATGATCGAACCTCTTCCGAAGATTTCCGAATGTTTTCAGAGGTTGCAAAGATTTTGTTTCATTTGGGAGAAATGAGTTAAGTT
>JAOBRD020409831.1:0-19209 GCA_027575215.2 Hydrozoanthus sils | reverse complement strand
CACTAACTCTTCAATTGAAAGGGAGGATGTAACAATATGTGCTACTATATCACGTAGCTGCGTACGCGTTTGTTAGATACCCGTATGTACGCCCTCGTGCGATAATACATGTTGTTGTTTCTTATGCGAGTTTTGTCCTATTATAACTGCTATCTTTACATAAAGTTTTCAAGAACAAATATACTGCGATGACAAAATGATTCCGTGAAAAATTCTCTCATTTGAAATTTCCTTATGATAAAATTGCAGTAGTGGTAGTAGCGGCAATTCACAAAATCTGACCTTTGAAGTCTGTGGGAGATTTTCGAAGTTTTGATAAATAGCTGCTACAAAATCTTCCATATTGCACTTGATAGAGCCCTTCCGATTTTCTAACCGCTCGAGAGGGTGAATCCAAGCCATATTCGTGCATCATTACCTCAGGACGGAAGCTTTGTCCGCCATTTTTTCTTCTTTTGGGCAATACCGCTGAACAGAAAAACGGTTATAAACTCCTTGATGACGTAATAAGATTGCTTTTACCCGGTTTTCAACGTGACCGAAATAATTGCCATTAGACATGGACATCCGAGGATGGACATCTACAGAGATTTTAAATGTTATCTATTTTAAAAATGCCTAGTTTATGTTTCGTTTCAGACCAGTACTGCGTTGTTTGGGTCTTAGACGTCAGTTTGTCCGCAACACTTCTTCGATTATGACCGACTCTCAAATTCGTAATCAAGCGGAAGCCCCAACAAGTCAGGCTCAACCAAGATGTGCATTTCGCTGTGCCACGTTTAATATTCTCGCTCCTTGCTACAAGAACATCGGGTAAGTGCATCCCATCAGTCAAAAAAGAGTTTGTGTTGTTCTGTGTATAATAAAATTATAAACGTACTGTTAGTCTTCACTATAATTTAATCGTTGATGCATCACATACACCAGGCGTTTTCAGACATTTGTTAGTGTTTTTCTTGATAAAGATTTCAGTAACTCAGGTTGTTCAAGTGCAAGCTGTGTCATTGATCGTAGTTACTGTTAAAAAAAGGTTACCTACATCTAGTATCAAGAGGGTCTTAAACATGTTGCTTCTCAAGTCCGTTACGAGCCGATATTGGTTGTATGTTTGACATTTTGCTCGAACACAGTTGAGCTTGTATCGACTAGCCTGACGCTACATTTCTAAATGTCTGAGCTCTCATTAGCTAAAAAAATGAAATGATTTTTACAAACAAAAAACAAACCAAAGTTTTAAGTTAATTTTTCGAACAGGTTTCTTAGTAAATAAAGAGTATGCAGCTAAAAAAGTTTGCATCGAAAAAATTAAAAAACTTTTTTAAAAATAATTTTCATATTTAAGGGACCGTACATTGATCAGAATATTTTACAGTTATTTATACTGCCTTTCCATGTGGATCCATAATTCCTTTTACATGGTAATCAATACTTCATGTGAGCCCAAACATAGTGTTCTGTTATGTTAAGTCCATGTTAAGTTAAGTACATGTTTCAAATATAATATATTATAGGCTACAAACAAAATGCAAATTAACGCACAATTCCTAACATATATTTTTGCATGACCGCCTCTTTTAATCATCCAAAATGCGGAAAATTCTTATTTTTTGGGTGCCCCCCCCCTCCCCTTATAGCTCGAAACTTTTTGGATGCCCCCCTACCCTTAAAAAATAAACGGTCCCTAACATTTCATGTGGAATTTTTTTATTCTTATGTTACTGTGAATTATTATTTGTTAGTGATGCCGGTTGGTGGAGCAGATGGGAAAGTTCTGAACCAGAAAAATATCTTAAGAGATATGAACTAATCCTGGATTTCATCATATCACAACCTCGGCTTGATCTGGTGTGTTTGCAAGAATTTTGGTTTCAAGAAGATGTACAAGATTTATTCCTTTCCAAGCTTGATTCAAACTATACAAGAATAGAACTGAAGCGCCAAGGTTTTAAGACAGATGGCTTGGCCATCCTTGTTCATCGGTCATTACGGTAAGTTCTGAAGTGCTAAACAGATTCTAGCATTTCTAGGTTCTTCCAATTAATTTGTATTTGTATCCAGGGGGAGGGGGTGAGGGAAGGAGGATACTCGAAATATGATGGGGTAGTCTAGTGGATTTTTTGGGTTGAAAATTTATATGGCTGACATATTTTTTTGGTTCAAGAGATCAGTCACCTGTTTTTTTAGGTCTCAAAAAGAGTAAGAAAATTTTTTGGGTCACATCTCTGATTGAATTTTTATTACGATCAGTGGATCAGAACATTATTTAAACTGAAACTTTTTCAGCAATATGTGTGGTTTCTGGAAAAACTGCTAATATTGATAAAATAATACAATGTACTTTTGTAGTCTTGTTTACTTCTCAAGTTTCCTATATAGCTCCTTACTTTGAGGAAAAACTTAGTACTTATTTTCTCTGTCATTTCCAATCATTTCCATTGAGTTGACTTCAAGGCCTTTAAGGTTATTAACCTAAGATTTGTTATCTAAATAGAAAGAAATTTTAAACCAATTCAAAGTTAGCTCAACATCAGTCTAAATAAGTACATAGTAAGAGAACAAGGAGTAAATGATTTACAAATTTACATACTGATATGCTTTTTAACTAACTTAATATGTTATAAATGTAACAGACAACAGAAAAAACACATTAGTACTATATTTGGTGTACATTGAAAACAAGTATTAGCTTAACATTTTTTTTCCAGAATTAATTGTCTTTAAGAATTAAAACAGTTTATAAAATGCATTAAAATTTAATTTAAAAACTATTTGAACCATCAGAGTGCTGGCAGTCCACCATTTGCGATTTAGCGACCCTGGTCAGAGAGTTGGTCTGTTGGTACATGTAGCATTTCCAGAGTTTGGTCAAGAGGTTTGAACATTCATGTTTATTAAACATGAGGTTCCAGTATAAAAGGGATAGACCTGCCCCCTTTTCATGAAATTTGAATAAATTTTGAAGTGTAGTGGTGGCCATTGATAAAAGAACCGACCCACTTTCAACAATTTGAAGTCATTCTTACCATAATTGTGAAACAATTTCATTTTTTTAATGGTAAATAAAGTCCTTCTTGTAATACCTTTGTAAGGGCATGGGTAAGTCGTGAAGAACTGCTGATGAAATTTAGATTAAACCAAATTTATCGCCAGAGCAATTCGAAATTCCACATCCTTTGCAATACCATAGACAAACAACGTCAATCTAGGCCTGTATTTTGTCGTTATTTTATTCTGTGAAGTTTCTTCTTTAGGAACTAAATTTCATAGTTGTAACACTAATAAATTAAAATCAGACAAAGCACCAAATAACATCTTGCAATTGGCAAGGCTCAGAAGCCAGTATGAGCTGTACACAATTGTAGATTATTTGCTTTATTTTGAAATAACACAATATTTACATGTTTGGAGGGGATTTACAGTAATACAATATAAGAAGAGCAAAGCAACAGGTCAAAAGCCAAACAAAAGATTACTGTGCTGGTTCAAATGTGTAGTCTTATCTTGTGTTCAATCCCACCATTTTGTAAAAAGAGAAAAGTCCTGATGTCGTGGCCGCAGTGATCATGTATGCAACTGCACTCATGCATACTTTGTTTCACACTTTGCTGTTGAGGCTGTGATTTTTACATCTTGGAGCTGTCCCATCTCCAACAAAAAAACTGTCCTTCTGGAGTGTGTCGTAGATTCACACAGCAAGTCGAAGATCCACATATACTCAATCAAATGTCATTTTAAAATTTGCAACAAACTTCAAAAGGCCCTGGCAGCAACTGCTGACCAGTACTGATTCTACATTTTTCTTTTATCTTTTTTTTTTATGTGCTACCAAAATCGGGTAACAGCAACAACTACTAACATGGTGATAATTGTCCAACTAAACAGCAAGTTAGGAAACAACAACTGCTAACAGAATGATAATTGTCTGGACAATGTTCAATAAACAAATAACTGCAAGTTCTGGTAACTGAAAATGTCACTTAATTAGCTGCTTAGCCCAGCATGTTTAGCAACATAGTCCTGGAGATAGCTAGGATGGCTAGTATGTCGCCCTACTTCAGGTTTCAGCTGTTGGGCTGCTTTGAGCTCTGCTACTAGCATGGGGTTGGGGCTGCAGCCTCTGTCTGGAACTGCTACTGGGACTGGAACTCCCTCTGGCTCAGATTCAGTCCCTCCTGTATGGCAAGGTTTAGCTGCCTGGTAGTCCGATAGCAGGACAATGTCACTGTCATCGGGAATTGACAAACTGTCCTCAGGCTCAGGTGTTTGTCTTAAGTGCCTGCGATTTCTTCTGTAATATTTTCCGTCCTCTGTTTGAACCAGGTAGGATTTTACATTAACTTGCCTCTCAACTTGGCCCAGCGGTGACTCCTACTCCCTGAGGTAGGTTGGATGTGCACCGTTTCACCGTCCCAAAGCTGTGGGAGTTCAGCGTGGCATTCCTGTTGTAATAAACACTCTGAGACTCTTCTCACCAAGTTCAGTTCAAGCAGCTGGTGAGGAGTTGGCAATAAAGTCTTTGTTCGATGCCCAAAAAGTCTCTGCACTGGGGAGCTGTAGAGTCCTTTGTGTTGGGGTGTTTCTCCAGTCTAACAGTGACAGCTGGAAATCAGAACCTGCCTCGTCTGCTTTCCTCATTAGATTCTTTATGGTCTTAATGGCATTTTCAACTTTACTGTTGCTTTAGGGATAATCTGAAGAACTTGTTATGTGCTCAAACTGGAACTCGTGTGCAAAGTCTTCAAATTCTTGTGAACAAAATGGGGGACCATTGTCATTGATAAGTTGATCTGGTATACCATGAGTGGCAAAATTAATCTTCAGTCTGGAGATAACTACCGGCCCTGCCTTTGAGTGGTTGATTGGGTCAACCTCAAAGTAATCTGAGTAATAGTCAACAGTGCATAAATAATCACACTGTTTGAAGGTGAAAATGTCACAACCAACTTCTTCCGAGGAGCACTGTGGAACCTTGTGGAAAAGGGGCTCTTTCTGCTGTTTAGCTTGGTATGTACAGCAGAATTCACACTTTGAGATAAAAACCTCAAGTTCCTTGTTCATATTTGGCCAACATACAACTTCCCCTGCTGGGCCCTTCTAAGATAGCCCTGTATGCCGATGTGTGAACGGTGCAACCGGTCTCTTATCTTTGGCCTCAAACTAGTAGGAATAACACATCGTTGACCCTTAAAAATCATCCCCTCTTGCTGGGCCAATTCATCTTTGATGTGGAAGTAGGGGTGAAGCTGTGTAGGAAGGCTGGACTTGTTGCTAGGCCATCCTTTGAGAATGACATTCTTTAACGACTGAAATACTGGATCCTTGGCCGTTTCCTCTTTGATTTCGTTCAGCTGGAGTTCAGAAACTGGAAGGAAATTTGCAGAGTGGACTTGCTCGACTTCTTTGTCTGCAGCGGTTTAGGGGGTCAATAGACAGGCTCGGGACAAGGTGTTTGTAAGGTGCATGTCATAGCCATGTTTGTAGCAAATTTCAACATCGTACTGTGTCAGTTGTATCATCAACTGCTGCAAATGCTTTGGTTTGAAAGCTAGTGGTTTCTTGAATGTAATTTCAAGGGGCTGGTGGTCTGTCCACAAAATTACTTTATGGCTGCAAATGTATTGATGGTTGCTCTCCATCCCGAAAACTTGTACTAAGAGTTCTTTTTCAATTTGGGAGTAATTTTGCTCAGCTGGAGACAAAGCTCTGCTAGAGTAAGTGACAAGTTGACCATTTTGTATCAACACAAACCTGATTCCTTTCTCTCATCTCATCTCCCTCTCCTTCAGTCTGAGCAGCTGGGTCAAAGTACTTTAGGACAGGAGTTGTTGGTGCACTGCTTTCTTGATGTTTGCAAAGGCTGCGCATCAGTCCACTCCCAACTTACTCCTTTGTTTGTCAAGTGGCAGAGAGGTTCAAACATATCTGACAGATCAGGTAAGAACTTAGACAAGTATTTCACTGTGTTGACAAAACATTGTACTGCCGGTACATCTTGTGGTTTTGGCATGTTACGTATTGCCTCTACATTGCACGGGTCAGGTTTTAGTCCTTTGTTAGTTAAAAGGTGTCCAATAAAGGAAACTTCTGGTAGTTTGAACTGAAATTTCTTCTTATTGAGTTTGATATCACTCTCTCTGCTGCACTGCAGCAACTTGTGCATGTTCATATCATGCTTGGGCCTTTCCCTGTGATGAGAAGATCATCGAAAATTCTGTACATGCCTGGGAGACCTTCCAGATTTTGATCTAATTTCTGTTGAAAGTATTCCAGTGCAGGTGAGATGCCAGAAGGCATTCATTGCCAACAGTAATGGCCCCATGGGGTTTGAAATGTTGTCTAGTGACTAGATTCATCATCGTGCTTGATATTAAGAAAGCCATCTTTCAAATCGGCCATACTGAATACTTTAACTTTTACTTTAACAACAAATTCTGCTTTCAGGGTTCACACACACCTTGAAAGTTCATGAAAGTCCTTGAATCTCAAAATAAAAATTCAAGGCCTTGAAAGTTGTTGAAAATTGCAGTCAGTGCTGGAAAGTCCTTGAAATTTGTAGCTAATTTCATCGAATTTGCTACTGGCAGGAATGTAGCAACACATAATGATAAAAAACAACCTAAACGTTTTTTTAAATATAATTTTTATTACCAATTCTTTGTTTTTGGCTAACGATATTTTGTTTGGGGGTAAAGAGATATCATTTCTGTAAAATGAGTTTTCAGTAACGGGGCGGTAACACTTGTTTCGTTACTGCAATTTTGGACAGGTAGACTGATAGAGAGCACAGTTCTTTGTAGATGTTAACTCAATGGCGGATGATTGATAACTGAATGTGTGAAACCCTTGGGCTCATTCTTTTATACTGGAACCTCGTGTAACTAGATGTCCTGGACAAGGCTTGGGGGGGGGGGGGGGGCAATACTTGTAAAAATGTACAGTATATCAAATTTTCCTGAAAGTTTATATCTACTGTATATAGAATCTATTTGTGATGTAGGTTTTAGTACATTATCCTTGTTGTCTGTTTACAGGGCTCAAAGTTTACAAACAACTGGTGGCACATGAAACTTGATATCTTGATTGTGGGCCTGAAAAATTATCATGAACGATCGCACTCACACACCTAAAAAGCTGAAGCTCAGTGCAACTGAAGTAGAGCTACTCCGATCCTTCAGGACTCACTTGACTGTCCTTAGTTACTGACTTCCAACAAAACAGCTGCGTTACAAGTGAATAAATGCAGATTTAACACAAGGTCCAAAACAAGGATTAAAACAATATATAGGACACTTCTTCATTGATTAACAACTATTTACAAATGTTTGAATCTTTTTTGTTTTTTTTTGCTCTCAGAATCCTAAGCTGTGCACCTAAATGTTTGGCAGTACGCCTAGAAATTTAGTCCCGGTATCACCCATGCACCCAAAACCAAAATTAAACTTTGAGCCCTAGTTTATAAACAAAGTGTTTCATATAAATTATATTCAAATAATAAAGTCACTTACGTCATTTTTGCACTTTCAGGACCCTTCAATCATGTTCTTGAATTTTGTTTTGAAGCTGTTAGTACCATGTCCTGTATACTGTACTTTATTTAATAATAATTTTTTTGGTTTTTCCTATACTAGATGCTTTTGATGACAACTCATTTGACTTATTGCCATTCATACTTTGATGAAGCAATCAGAAAGGTAAGACTGATGAGTTATTAGATTATTTTGGTTGTGAAAATATGATGCATGCAGTACTGTCTGAATTGAATTTTTTAAAAAATTCTTACTATTTTGTTCATCAGTTTATCTGCTAGTCAAGTATAATATGATTATAATACAGCTCTAATGATGATGATGATGATGATGATGATGATGATTACTAAATCAGTGAACAACTTTTGAGGTGCATTCTGATTGGTTCCCAAGCTCAGAACAACCAAGTCTGTTCAATATTCTTAGGACTGGAACTCAAAGTGGCATCATACCAGCTCAGCATTTGAATAACTGATGAAAGAGTTTTAAAAAAGAGAAGCATCCGAGAGACTGTCTAATAGAAGGTGTTTGAGACTGGCTGAGGACTGTGCATTTGATTTTCTAGGTTGACACTGGCAAACATCTTTCCTATACTGCTTTTTTAATTTTTCTTGCACTTACTGTAAGCTCTCTTTTTGTTTCCTTCTATATATATGTTATTATTATGCCTAGTAATAATTGTATTTTGGGTTTTTTTGGCAGTTACAAATTCAAGCAGTTATTAATGGCATAAACAAGTTCATCGAAAAGTAAGTTTAGATTTGAATTGTGTGTTATATACTTGGGCTGCAATCACTGTGAGAGATTCATGCCAAAGACAGAAGATGAAGCAGCCATGTTCGATCCCTAAACGAAAGAAATCATCAAAATTCTTTTGATCAAGGGCACCAATATGGCTGCTGTGACTGCTATGACATGCGATGCAACCCAGCAAAACTAAAAAGATACAAACTAGTTCATAAGAACACAATGATACTGTTCATTGATTTTAAAAATTAGTTTATATGTTTTCTTAAACTACTACTGTGACAGTTTTTTTGAATACATGCATATGATACATTTTATGAATACATACACATCTATAGCTAAAGGGGCACTTATAATTAGAAGTGGGGCAGGGGGGCAGGAACCCAGGAAAAATGGTACAGGAGGCAAGAGGTTCTGCTCACCCTGTCTCCCCCCCCCCTTATAAGAGAGTTTACAAGCAGCAAAGGTAGAATGATAACTTTCTCACAAGTCAGTTAATGTTTTCCCCCTACCCCCTCCCCCTTCTGTCACTTCCGGTGATATTGCCTCACCCATGCATGTTCTTGATTAATTCTAATTACTCTTGTTCTGAAGGCATGACATTGAAGGTATTCCAGTGTTACTAGCTGGTGACTTCAACACTCCTAGAGAAGATCCTGTCTATGACTTTGTAAAAAACAATAAGTTCAAGTCTTCATACAAGGAATTCCATGGTCGAGAACCAAGAGTTACTCACAGAGATCACAATGGGCAGAATATGGCAGTAGATTATATATTTTATAGGTAATAAGTTTGTTTAAATGTTATTGAAATGGTTTGTACCAAAATAGATAATAAGTGACAGTATGAAGTAGTGATTATCAATGTTGAATGCCATAGGGAGGGGGGGGGGGGTACTTCCTCAATTGGTGTGATAGGGGGTGCTTGTAGTGTATTTAGGGGTCAAAATCTACAGTTTGGTTTTTTAAGGGTTTTCAGAGAAAATCCAAGGCTATTCCTATTTCAGTATTTTTAAGGTCGCAAAAACAAAACAAGCATTTTTTTTCTGCATTTTTTCTTGCTTTTTAAAAATCAGTCCCATGAGGTATTTTTTAGGGTTGAAAATTTTCACACCTTGATATTTTTTAGGATATTTTTTTCACATTTTTTGATGAATGTCTCTATCTTTTTTACACTGAAATGCCCCCTCTTTCTAATAAGAGTTGCTATATTTTCTTTGCAGAAATACAACAAATCGGGGTTTTGTTGTGAAATCTTCACAGGTGTTGCCAACTGAATATGACAGTGAGGTAGGATAAATATGAAGTGCTGGTTGCAAGTGATCAAAAACTAAGGCTGGGTGGATCAGAGAAGAACTTTAAAATTTTACTAGATGATACTCAAGTTTTGTAAATTACAAGTGTATTTTTTTATACATGATTTTATTCATTGGAATTAGGTTATTTTTTTTTGTTAGGAGCAACTTTCGCTGCCCATTTTTTTTTCCTTTTTTCTGACAGTGTTCCTATTCAAAGCTTAATCCTTCCTTGAGCCAAGTAGCTCAACGGCAGTGGCCTAAAAGTCAGCATGTTTGACACATAATCCTAGTGTTGCAAGTTAGAGCCCCATCAGATCACTGTGTTATGTCTTTAAGCAAGGCACTTTACCCGACTTGTTTCCAGTCAACTCAGCTGAGTTTTATGCATGAATACCAGCTTCTGCTGGGGGCTAACCTGCAATTGATTAACTGTTGAGTAGTGCCCGGCCCAGAGGGAGTCAAAGACTCATTTATACATAGCACTAGAAAATTGGAGATGAACACTGGATGAATGAGTCACCTGGCTAGAGAAAATATTTAGCTAAGACGTCTGCTCAAAGACTTGTCTAACCTTTGTGTTAGAAAGCTCAATTAAAGGCCACTTTGAACTAAAAGACGTATTTTACACCAATAAAAAGTTTTACCTATCAGAAAGATAGTCGGTCCAATATCAAAGGCAGTTTTTGCTAAAACAAAGAAAGTCATTACATGATGGTCAGGTAACAAATTGACCCTAACATAATATTTTACTTTATACTTTCCTAAGCATGTGTGACAGAAAGAATTATGCTTTACACAGTGATTGATCTTGTATAATTGTTTTTTTCTTACAGGATTGGCCGGATGAATTTACACTTTCGGATCACAGGATGATCGTAACAGATTTTGAACTTGAGGAAAAAAAATGATTTTTATACAAAACATTAAAGTGTTTTCTAAGTATTTTATGTTCATTTACAATACCTGTTCCTCTGGAGCAAAATTACCCCAAACAAAATTGAGCATAGAAAGATGACTGGGGGTATGAAAGCAGATTTGTGTCCCGAGTTCGTTTGAAGGTTTTCTTTAGCTTACAGACGATTATATCTAGATGATTCAGATTACCGTATAGCAAATTATAGGCTTTAAGCTGATTATAGTAAGATTTTCCACATTGCATCAAATTAAACGTAAAGAGTTTATAAGTTTACAAATGTTTTTTGCAAAAACTTTATAAAATTCAGAAACGATATAAGCTTTTCACTCACTGAAATGTATTTTTCTCTATGCACCGCTTTCAATTCTAAAGAACAAAAGAAATTATGACTCGCGTTATTCACCACATCGTTTCAAACTCTCTCTTTCAAAGGATTTTCGTCATGCCTCATGGTTTTATATCGAGTTTGAAAACAGCGAAATAAAATGTCTTAATTGTAAATCTTTCAAGTTTTTAAGAAAACGTTATGCTTTCATAATTAATGTTAAGTCATCATCCCTCGAACTTTTAAATCCGTTTGTTGACAAGTCGAAGTGAATATATTATGGACAGTTTTGCCGGAATTTAAGACTCAACATTTTACATGTTTAAGCTGGAGACTTGATCACGTGACCTATGAGTCAACCTACCGTAAAATTCCGAAACTAACGGCCCCCAGTCCCCGCTTTTTTCGGGTAGCCGTTATTTTTGGATAGGTTAAAAATGTTTGTAACTCGAAGTGGTCTTAGACAAAGAGGACAAGTATTATGAAACTTAAAAGTCATTCCATTACATTTATGCATATTCCTACAATGTAGGCGTAATCAGATGAAAACAGGAAACAAAACAGACTAACTTGAATGGTACACGGTACGTACACTCGTACCATTACAAATATTAAGCATTACAGTATATTTTAACTTTTCGCTGACAAATTAATTTTTCAGGAAGTTGTTACCTTCGGTATTTAGGAGGGCAAAAGTTTTACGTTATTTTCAGGGGGTGACCGTTACGGAATTCTACGGTAGTTAATTCTCCTCCCTGGGTTCGTTGTGGTTTGTTCCATAAAGTTGACAAACTATGCCCCCCGCCATCTTTATTCATTCGTTTATTTATCTATTTTGTTTATTTATTTTCCTTGATATATGGAATCCTCCTACACATTTAATTAGTTGGAATATCAAGTTAAATTGAAGTAGTAAAATGTATCTCGCATCACCAGTCAGATTCAACAAACCGATTACGCTCACATTCTTGCTTATCTCTTTCTGTGGGAACTCAAGTCTGTTGATTGTCTGTGCCGTGCTGACAAGGCCCATTTAGGTCAAAACAGCTGTCCACGGCTGCTAACATTCGAGCTCCAACTATTTTAAGGGTTTAGTGCAGGCGTAGTTTCTTCTGATATGTGATATTTACTGGCTGTTTCTATAGCATGAATTCACAATACTGCTGTAGTAAAATAAAGTACTATTGAAACAACACACTTAAGTTCCCAAGATCTTAGTAAGACACATCGTGTACGTACCTCTTGCACTCAATTACTATTGATCATATTGATATTTAAAGTACAAAAATGGTATTAAAAGTTGATGTAAAACAAACGTTTTCGACTTATAAAGTCATCTTCAAGTACATGATATTTTATTGTTACAAAACTTTAACAACCATGGTACATAGTGGAAATTAACAGTGTGAATGATGTAGCTGTAGTGGTAATATTAGTTTGTGAATGGTCGACTAGTCAATATAATTTAATCTAGCTAAATCTGGACATATAAATAAAATTAATGCGAATTTTGGAAAAGTTGTGTTTCCGTGTCAGTGTTTAACGCGAATTTCCATAAAGTGGGTACACGCACACAACGTAAAAGAACATACATTAGACGACCCATAACAGGTAAACACCCCTACCCCATAAACGGACACACCCTGTACCTCACCATCGCCAGATAACGCGATGCACTGATACGAATTCTGCTCATGCCTGACTGCATGTTCTATCAGATTACTGTATAGCTTTGTGTGAACTTTTTGTATGCACTTTTGTGGCCGTTTGCGCTTGTAAATTCGAACCGTGAGACATCAATGTTCCAAACAATACAGTAATTTTTAATAAATTCTAAACTTTTCTCTACAAATAGGAAACCACTGTTGTATGTCTTTGTTCGCCGTTTTCTTTTGTTTTCTGGCCTTAACCCTGCGCAAAACGTGCAGAAAACACAAAAGCTTTTGAAGTGCATGTAAATCAACAAATAGCCAGTCAAAATATTCTCACTTGCACCGAAACAAAGAACGTGCAGGGTCACGGTTCGTTCAACATAAAACAAAGTATCTTTGTACATTCTTTGTACTTCCCTTGAGGTTTGCCGGCTTCCCTAACCAGTCAGTATATTAACTATGAAATAATCAAGGAGAGTGCTGTCAATAGTGTTTTAAGATCAGAAAAGTAAATCAAATTCACGACAACCCCAGGCAGCCATGTTTAATTAAGTATGTATAAACAGGTAGCCCCTAATTAAAGCATAAATATGCAAAATAGGTCCTCCAAATATCTAGTTGAGTTTTCGTTGAGCAGATACAAAACTCTCGAAGTTTTCGTCGGTCCCTACCGCCATACCGTGGTTATTTTTAAAAACTTCGAAGACCTGATTATAGCACAGATTGTTTCACTACAATTATAATATTTGTAGGGTACGTTTAATCAAAGACGCCAGAAGGTAACATTTATTTTGTTACATGATTGTATTTATAATATAGATACAGTTATGTAACCAAATAAATGTTACTTTCTGGCGTCTTCGATTTAATTTTTAGAAGCAATTTTAAGAACTCCTTAAGAACCCTTTCAGGCTGATTTTGCAGAAAATGCCCGATAAATAAGAACAAGATCAGCCAGAAACCCCAAAACACGTGTTCTCTTATGTGGGTGCTTATCGGCCTGTAGTTTATATAGGAGCCTTGGTAACGAAAAGAAGGGCAGAAAAAATTTCAACTCAGGAATGTAAATATAAAGTTAAAACAATAGGCTTCGAAACGTTGGTAATAAAGCGTTACAACATCTTTATAACTAAAGCTTACAAAACTAAGTTTCTCATCAGGAAAATTTTCTTTTGAACGATAACACACCCTGAGTTTATTCTGTTGTGAAAACATAAGTTTTGATAAAAAAAAAAAAAAAAATTTCGAACCAAGATTTGTGACCAGAAACTTGATCAACCATTTTAAATATCGAAAAATAATGAGTACTTTAATTACAAAAAAATTAACCTTAAACTTTCGGGCATCAAATTTCGGACATTTTTACCACTAAACAACGACACTGAATACAATAAAGTTTTTAAAGTTTATTAATTGTAAACTCACTGATTTACAAACAACTACCACAATTTAAACGAGGCCAACGTTGTTTCAGTCTGTATCTTTAATTTAGTGCCATTAAAGCGCTGTGTATTAACTTTGCCTTCTCATAACTCTGATAAGCTTGATCTAACGTTCGGGAGCTGTTCAAGAATAAATCAATACTTTTACAAGAGGAGACACCTGAAAGCTGGAGTGGTAGACTGTGCTTTCTATAGATCGCTAATACCACAAGGCGGCTTAGAAATTAATCTTTGATGAGGAGAAGCGGCATCTTAAACGCCGTTGGCAATTGATCGTGAGGAACTACAAAATGTCGAAAACGTACGCCAAGACCAGCGAAACAGTTTGAAAAATTTCTTCCGAATGCGTTCAAATCCTGCGATATGGCAAAGTCAGTCATGCAGTATAACTCGGGTCAAGCATATCTTAATACATTCGAACATTTTAATATTCGAAAGTTTTTTTCGGACAATTTTTTTTTAAAAAAAAAGCTGCGATTCTTACATATATTAACTACAAAAATATTCAGACTATTAAAAATTTTCCCTACAACAATCGTCAGGCCAAAAATTTCAACTTCTGAAGATCAAATTGTCCAAAAGCTTTAAAATATGATTAAACTACCGACTTAATAATTATATCAAGCTTTTGAGGGCTGGTGTGGCAGGAACCCATTTTGAGAGTAGTTTTGTTTATAGCGCTGGTTCACACGACGGCCAGATTCTTGTAAGTCGACAAGTTCCTCTTCTTGGCTTGTCTTATCTTTTCGCTATTCTTAACGCGTTCGGCGTTTTGTTGCAAACTAAGAAAAAGCAGACTACTATAAGGCAATAGTTGTTTGTAAACCAGTTGAGTTTTATTGATATTTTCTAAAGTGTATTTAGTGTCGTCGTTTGTCCGAAATTTACCTACAATAATGTCCGAAAGTTTTTCGTCCGAAAGTCTAAGGTCCGAATATTTTCCGGTATAATTAAAGTAGTAGTCAAACAAAACATCTAGAAAAGAATTTCAAAAATCTTTCAAAAATAAACACATTCTTGACCTGTCCACGAAAACTACAAAAACAGAATCGAGAAAAAAAGATTTACGTAGCTTAAAATTGAGACCCTTAGGCGCCGTGCCGCCCTCTCGTGCTTGCTTGATGGAAAGTTCGGTTCAAGACAAGATAAAGAGACGGCCTTAAGCAACAAGGACAGCAATACCGACTACGACGGCAGAAAACAATAGTGAATATACAATAAGTACGGAATGCAACGTGCTGACCACCTGCACGCCGTCGTCGTGGAAATTAACGTGAAAAGTTCAGTTTTGGAGTTTTACGACGACAGTTTTACGAACCTCTGTTATCGAGACACCTCTAAAACACGGACACCGAAGGGACAGAGCGAACTGTCCATATTAGAGAGGTCACCGGAAGACCTTACTGATAGGCTGGAGCGTTTAGTAACTAATATCATGCCCAAAACTCGACGTCTTAGCAATTTATTAATTTGACTGATGTTATTTACTTCTCAGTTACATGTTGCATGTACATACTGTACAAATTTTGGAGAAAAACGAAATACCGGCCTGCACATAAAAACGTAACGCATTGTTTTAAAGGTAAAATTGTAATAAAGGTGTAGCCGATAGTTTACAGGTGCACGAACGGTAACTATTACTAAAGAATCACTTATGAGCAGGGCAACCGACAAGAAATAGTACATACCGCAAATCATCGACACCTGGTCCAAAAGTGTCCGTAATAAAGGGTTTAAAGTGTATATATCACTACCATGGAACCTTAGTCCGTTAGAAATGTTTTTAGAAAGAAGAAAAATGGCGTTTATTTCTTTAAAATAACTCTTTCGGTTGCCGAGATATTAAGGTTTTTCAAATATGCAAATTACCAAAGGTCGGGAATCCAAATGAGACAAATTACAAAACAATCATTATCCCTTGAAATACCATATCAAGTTTCCTGAAACTTTGCACTATAAGGCAAACATAGAGATAGCTGATGTTTCGTACTTTGTTCCATTGGATTCCCGAGTGACGTCACAACTTTGTGAATTTGCATATTTGAAAAACCTTAATATCTCGGCAACGAAAAGACAAACGACATTTTTCTTCTTTTCAAAAACCTTTCTAACAGATCAAGGTTCCATGAAATTGATGTATAAACTTTAAGTTTGTATGAATTTGCTTCCAAGGGTCGAGATTTTCTGTGTCTGTTGTCCGTATTATAGAGGGTCCGCATTTAAGGAGTTTTCTTAGATGAAATGTGTGAGAATTTTGTCGGTACACATATAGGAAACTTTCCATCTTAGAGAGATACCGGTATTAGGTTCCTTTTATGGTGTACTAAGCGCAACTTGGACAAAAGAGAAAGCTCCCTAGCCGTGATTGAATAAAACAAGCAAGAAATGTGTTAGTTTTTGTAAGCTGTGAAGCACTTGAAAGGTGCCGTCCAAAACAAGAACGCTCAAAAATTTTAATTAAATCTTAAAAGAGAGTTGCTTGGAATGGGGTTGCAATTTCAAATACCGTGAGCACATTCAGTTTCAGCCTTTACTTTACCCACTTATTTTTTACAAGAACCTTTTTTTTTATAAGAATCAGACCAAAAATTGGCCAAAATGTTAAAACATGCCAAGAAAACTCCAGAGGCGGAGGAATGTTTGTCAAATTAATTTAAGGCACAAAACCATGAATATTCATCATTTGATTTCTGTGTAGCCTTTTTTCTTCTGGAGCGTATTTGCATGCGCTCGAGAAAAAAAGGAAATGAGAACACGCTTGTTGCTCAGTCCATTGTTCGAGCCTCGTCGTCTTTGTAAAGTTTTAATATCTTACAAACAAAGCATGAACACCAAATTCTTATGGTTGATTATATATCACTGAAGAACAGTTTAAGAACATCCTATGCTAAAATTCCAAAATTTTTTAAGAAGTATTGATCAGCCATGACTCAATTCGTTCTTATGTGAAAAAAGAGTCGATACTGCGGATCAAAACTGACTTCAGCATCTTTCAAGACGTTTCGTAACCTTAACAACACGGCGGAAAGCGGATTAAAATTTTGATTTGGTTATCGGGTGCACGTGTTGAATAATTTTTTACGTAATACTTTATATATTTGCTTTTTACATACCGTTGTTGCATCAAGCTGCTCGGGGCATGCTCCCGGGAACAAGAAATCTCTTTTAGGCTAGTTCTTGAAACTGTATTACATCCACTGAATTGAGACTTCACAGCAAACTTGACGAAATGCAATTCCTTATGAACGGCTAGGGGGCAGTTGAAAATGATTTTATATCAATGACTTCTGGAAAACTACGACAGAACCAAGAGGAGATTAACTTAGTTTAGCAACTCGGTGATAGCAAGACTGAGAACAGTACTGAGGCAGTTCTACATTAACTTAGTTTCCCCGTTGAAAGAAGAAAACATCCGTGCTTCTGCGGTAGTTGTTATGAAGCAGGAAAACACTCGAGAACGGTTCTCGAGTGATTGTAAAATCAACATAACTTCAGAGAAGCTATTGCTTGCAAAATTTAAAGTTCGGTCAAACTTGTCACTTAAAAGCAAAGGAGTTTGCCTGAAGTGAAGATATAAATCGGAAGTATAGCTATCGTGTGCTGGCGTTGCTTTGTCATCTCTAACACTGTTTTTAGCAATTTGTGCGTTATTTCTTGGCCTTGGGGTTTTTCTTGCCTGGATGACCCATCTACACCAAGGCACTGTGTCACTATTTGAACAAGTTAGAATTCTCCCGAAACACAAACACATTGACCGAGGGGGTTATATTGAACTAGCAGTCGGCGAACAGCGAAACAAGAGCTGTGCGGAAAGTTCTTTTGATGTCCAAAGCAACGAAAGCTCAGGAGAAAGTGCAAATGAGTTTTTCCTTCAGTTTGAAGATACGAATAAGGATATGGAAAACCGTAGTCCCGAGTTTCGGGACGTCTTCCCACAACTCTCAGAAAGCGACAAAGAGTCGAATAAGGATGACGAAAACCGCGATCCCGAGTTTCGGGACGTCTTTCCGCAGCTCTCAGAAAGCGACAGTGAGTCATGTCGGAATAAACTGCATGAAAACTGTGAAAAACGAAAAACTCTAGAGTACTGCGTTTTCTATTTAGATGATGAAGAGAGAAAAGAAAACGAAACTTTGCAAGCTTTGCCGCAAAAAGTTCGTGAAAGGTGGAGCCGTGCCGCTCTAGCGATTTCCGTCATCTCTGTTTTTACAACATTGGGATTCAGTGTTGCTTCATTCACCGCGTCGCATGTGACCTCCAGCTCATCGATTTTTGCCAGTGCTTTCGACGCCGTGCTTGGATCGTTCAACTCGATTATTGTGGCCTGGCGCTTTCGCGATACGTTAAACGGCAAAGTGGCCCCGATACGAGAAAAGGCGGCGTGCTTTGTTATCGCAATATCCTTTATTATAGGTGGCGTCTGCATTGGGACCGAATCAATCTTTCGTTTGGCTAATTACAACCATCCCCACAAGCCAGAAACTCTGTTGATAATCTTAACTTCCAGCTTTATTTGTTATATGTTGTTATTTTATGCTCAAAACTGTATCGCACTGAAACTGAAAAGCGCCTCCATGAAGGCGACTGCGGTGGACTCGGCTCTAGCCGCTCTCATGTCGATTGGAATCTTCGCCTCGACCTTCGTGTACCGCATTCACCGGTGGCTCTGGTACCTAGATCATTTAGTTGCCCTCGTGCTCGGACTGCTGTCGTTGGCATACGGAATAAAATTGATTCTTGATGTCAAGTGCCGCTGGAAAGACCGCGTTGATTCACAAACATGTGAACTTCTCACGACGAGATAAAATTGACTCTTGAAGTCAAGTGCCGCTGGAAAGACCGGGTTCATTCGCAAACATTTGAACTTCTCACGAGGAGCCAGAATTAGTTTGGCATTGCCTTCGTACTTGGGCAGCTGTCGTTGCAGGGGCGTAGCAAGGGAGGGGGGATGGGGGGTACCCGCGACCCCTTCCCCCTTTTAAGCCTTTTTTAACCCAACAACCAACAACACGGTAAAGAGGTCGACACGACAATCTGATGAGCACCCTCAATTCCCCCCCAAACCCTGGAAAATTCCTAGCTACGCCCATGCGTTGACGTACGGGATTATTGGTGTCAAGTGCCGCTGAAAAGACCGCGTTGATTCACAAACGTGTACTTCTCACGAGAAGCCAAAATTAGTTTCGGCAGGCCTATGTCATGCCAAAAGCGCGAACTAATTATGGTATGAATGAAAAATAAGAAACGCTGACAAACAACGAATACCTTTAAAACGACTATATAAGTTATTCGTTGTTTGTCAGC
>JAOBRD020409725.1:0-19209 GCA_027575215.2 Hydrozoanthus sils | reverse complement strand
ATTTGACAACTAAATTCGCCATAACACTTGACAAATGCAATGTTAATTAAGATGATATGATGCAAACATACAATATAATTCCTTCATCAGAATCAAAAATAAAATGGGGGGTTCATTTCTGTATTGATCTGTAACCTCAGTCAAGTTTGCATCTCGAATATTTTTGTTTTTACTCAAGTTTGTTGAAGTAGTTTTGACGAGCTGTAGTTCATTTATTTCCACACTGGCAAGTTCATTTGATTGCTTCGCTAGTCGATCTGTTTCTCATTTAGTTTCCCCCCTTGGTTGCTTTGGGTTTGACATTTCTTTGAGTCTGCCGAACGACGTACACGTTCCGAAATGTACGCTCATGACCATTTTTTTAGTGTGGGACTACCGTTAACAATGTGTGCGGTTGTAAATGATTTGACCGTTGTGATCTCTTATCGCGACATATTTTAAAAAAATCTTCTTTCAGTCACCACAATCGAGCCTTCTTTCGATCATTTGGAGAGTCCAAAGTCCAAAACATGCGAAAAACGTCAGATTCCGAAATTTTGTTTCGAAAAAATGGCCGTCAATAATGACAACTTTCCAATAATTTTACTCGAAAGCGAACGAGGGAGACTCAGAAATTGTATAGCTAAGTTCAGCAACGAGAAAATAAAGAAAAAGCCGTAATTTAACTTAAAGTTAAGGTGCAAAAATGCAAACTGATCGATCGATGAACAATAAGAAAGTATCACACAAACTCAAACATCACAAGTAAAACAAACCAAAAAGGCAACACAGTGAGTCGTAAGTGTTCTTACGGGTTTGTGGAGATAAAAAAAGTCTTCTTTCATTTAAACTACAATGAAATTAAATGGCTAAATCACCACAAAGCAGTGCCGTACCTAAGCGCTAGCATTTTGCAAAGCGTTCAAACCAAAGCGTTCAATGTCTTTTCTGTAGCACTTTGGTGATAGCAAGCCCCACTCAACTCAAGTTAAAACTGCCATAAATGAACTAAGGTCTCCACTACAACAGCTGCAAGTTCCATTAGTCAATACGGCCACAACACAGCTTCGTTCAACCTCATGTTTTCTTCTTGCCAAATCGAAAATGACACCATCTACGCTCACAAATAGTAAACTGGCGTGTGATCCCGGAACAGTGGTTTCTGGCCTTTTCTTTTTGAATGGAAAACTTACTTTCAATGTAATTTCAAAAGATAATGTAATCTTTGTTCAACTAATCGATTTTTTCTTCTCTTTTCTTTCTTGTTGACTTTCTTAATTTGCGGCGTGTGGTCACAGCGAGTTGAGTTTCGGTTTGTACAATCGTTTTGATTGGCCGTTTTGCTTGATTTGCTGCATCTCGGGAGAATTGAGATTTTGATATAGTTAAAACGAAGTTTCGCTCGCATTAGTTTGGTGTTTCTTTTAAAGTTATTTCATAAAAGCAATAAACCATAAGCCTTCGGCTCGGGATTTACAGCTTTTCTCGTGTTCTCCCAACATCCCGCGTGGCATATTATTTTTATAACCCATAGAAAAGTATGGTTTATTGCTTAAATAATTGAGCACATGAACCTCTTGTCAACATTCTTGTTGGGGATGGCAAAAACCATTTTTAATGTTCAAAAATATTTGCAATTCAATTCTCGGCGAGTTAGTAGCAGATATTTAAGAAGAAGCGAAAACAGTGGAGAAGTCGCGTATCGTCGAGCGTTCGTTTGTTGATCTGTGTTTTTTAGTTTTTACTCGCGGCGTGTAGAATCTATATTATAAAGCAAATTAAGAATCCTAAGCGTGTATTAGACTGTGATAAAACACTCCGGGCGTTTGAGAACGTGAGGGAAATGAAGAAAACACGAGCTGCATTGTTAAAGTATATTATAGACTTGTAACAACTGTTCAGACTGTTTTAGAAATGGCGGATTGGGGTATTGCGAACACGTTTGCAGAAGCACTTCTAACTTGCTAGCCTGCGTGACCGGCTGTGTTTTAGGGGAGAGGCAAAAAATGTCAATCGAGTGGGCCGCCATGTTAAACGTGCGAGCAAAAGAAAAACCTGGAAAGAGGGAGGTTGTTTTTTTCGCCCGCGCGTTCAAGTCTCAAGGCGGCTTGCTCGATTGACACTTCGACACTTGGTCTTCCCTAAAAAACAGCTGCAACGCAGACTACTATTTTGTTATGTCAAAGCACTTTTTGTTATAAAACTGCTTTGTTTTTCAGAATCACCAGTATATCGACCGTCAGTCCACTTGGCCTCACTAAATCGCCCTTGGGGAAGCACGCTGACCACGAGTGGAGTGTGAACATTACTTGGAGCCCAGGCCCTTCACAGCTGGGTCCAAAGATATTCTGCTTTACCGGTGTTGAAAGTAACGGGTAAGAAACATGATTAAAGAAAACACAGCTCTTGGCAACAAACAAGTTAGGTATTTGAAGCGTCTGATTGGTTCGTGTTTTGTCATGTTTTAGATGTGTAACACATTGAGTCACAGTAAACATTAGTTAGAAATATTGTTCAATATTTTCGATTCAAACTAACTGGAACTATGTACAATGTAATCACATCATTACCATCATTCTCGCTATCGTCATCATTGTTCTCAATTTCATCGTCATTGCTATCATTTTTGTTTTCATCGTCATCTTATTTTTCTCGCTATCACCATCACTTGTTAATTTTCTTTTCATGTATATTGCAGTTTGACAACTCCCCAACGATGCATTACCCTGTTGGGAGGAGGTGAGAATTAACAAGAAGCTCATTGTTGCAACATGTGTTTAGCAACGACTTCAGGCTAAAAGAGACAACAATGAATAAGGTTATGTTTGTGCGAACAGTATCACAAGTAAAGTGCAGTTGCCTGCGTTTGGGAGTTTCTTGACCGGTTTCTGAAATGTCAAAAGTATTTCTTCTTACAGACAAGTTACATAAAACAGCAAAATGTATGCTATGATAGAAAAATAGCATCGTTTACAAAATTATAAAAATTAGATCTGTGTGTATCTAACTTTATTCGTGTTCTGGATTTTCTAGTTATTTTCAATTAATTAATCGTGTTTTCTGCAGTCGCCCCGCCAATTATGGTTAATGGATCCCAGACCCCTGTTGGTGAAATTTTGCCGAGCCACAGACAATGGTCCGTTCAGTTTGATCAGCAGGTACCCTACTGCATAGAAAATTCTTACTCATTTCGTTAATGCTCGCGGTTATCTTGAAATTAGGATTCAAGCAAATTATCGTTGCTGATAATCTTGAATTCTTTTGCTGTGTCGGTGTTGTTTCTTGTGTTCTTGCGTTTCGCTTTAAGCGTTTTTTCCTTTTCTTGTTAGTTTGTTCGACCGAAAAGGAGCAGCTTCATATATTTCTATTCAAGCAGTGGTCAGCGGGCTTACTCCATTGACGTAGCAACCAAGGCACAAGCGGTTTATCCCGGGGGATCCCTCGGGCGAACTCTACAGTTTACAACGGATTTCACGTTGAAAGAAAAGGAGACTTACTACATTCTCATGGATCCAGGTTTGAATAATTGCATAATCTACTCATGGTGTGCTAGTTGTAACCTATACTCCTATAGCTAACCAAATGAATGCCAACGTTCAGAAGTTTTCAGGCTGTCGGCGGCGCAGTGGCCGAGCGGTTAGTGTGTTCGATTCGTAATCCTAGGTTCGCGAGTTGGAGCCCCGGTCAGACCACTTTGCTGTGTCCTTTATCAAGACACTTTACCCGACTTTGTTCCAGTCGACTCAGCTGTATAAGTGAGTACCAGTTCTGCTGGGAGCTAACCTGCGATGGATTAGTGTCCTGTGTAGGGGGAGGGAATGACTCTCATTCGCTTAACATTAAAGAAACCGGAGGTAAGTGCCGGCCCTATGAGCCATTTAGGCTCAAGAAAGGATGTAGCTAGCTAGTTATAATCTACTCATGGTATGCTTGTTGTAACCCATACTCCTTAGCTATGGCAAATGAATGCCAACGTTCAAGAGATATAGTTCTAACATTTCGATGCTTATAGGAGTTGTAAAGGGAATGCGTTATTGTGGTGCTGAGTCTCCCGCTCTCAAAGATTCGTCCGTGTGGAAAGTAAAGATAAGTAAGTACGTGGACAGTAGTACTAAAATGGTGATATTTTGACTGTAATTAAAGCAGCAGGGACGACTGGTGCTAAATGACAACAACCACAAAGGGTTTCTGTTGTAAAAACATATTTTTTTAAATTTTCTTTTTACACATTGCTGTGTTTGACATCGGAAAAAAGATTGTAAAAACACAGCTGTTTTGTGATAACTTTCACTGCACAATGAAAACATACTCAACAAAAGGAGTTAAAATCTAGTTTACTAAGAAAAGAATCTGTCAATTAATAATTTCTGTACAAACTGCCGGGCCTTCCTAATACTCTCCCTATCATAAAGCGCTAACTTCAAAATTAAAAATTATAGGAGATATAACCCCGCCTGTGGTCAGGTGGTTTACCAGACCGTCTCGCACCAATGCCAACACACTCGTATCTTGGACAGTGAATGAACAAGCTGTAACCCGTTGCACCATTCAAACTCCGACCCAGTTCTCCAGCAATCCCTGCAATGGCTCCTGGACTGGAACCAACCTGGCGGAAGGATATTACAGCATTTATGTGCAAGCTACTGATACATCCGGGAATGTTGCCCGACCCGTCAGACATTCTTGGTTTGTAGGTAGGATTATTGTGTGTGTTATCTCTACGTACTATGCTGAGTCATAAATTGATGTGGAAAATCATGTATCAAAAGCGTTTGGAAAGAAGACGATCCAGTTATCTCATTCTTACCTTTTCTGCTCTGATCATTTAACAGTTATTCCATTCGCGCTTGTTGGTTATGAGATAGCTAATAACGAACGAGCCCCTTAGCGCCAAGTTGGCTATAAATCATCTCATATCCAACAAGCCCGAATAGAATAATTGCTTTGTTAAATTTCTCGAGTTTCCAAATCTGTCGATTCTTGAAGTTATTCAGAACCAGATTTCTGCTTTAGACACTACAAATCAACTTCCATATATGGTCAATTCGGTATGTGAGCTGATTACCAAGATTGAGTGAACCAATCAGAACGCTACAAACGCAATATTCCAGATTGAAATTTACTAATTGAAGATATTAGCAGCGACCACGGCTGAAAAAGAACCGCGCATCTGGCGAGCACACATTGCTTTTTTCTTTTTTTTTCTTGAGTTAAGTTTTGCGAAAAGAAAAAGATCAAAGCCTCCTTCCTAAAGGTAAATGAAGACTGAGAAAATTAGGTGGTCGCCAGAACTCCAAAATTAAGCTTTCGCGTTGTATAAATATTCTAGAAGACGGCGTGCAGGTGACAAGCACGATGCATTCAAACGTGGAGCTATTGTATTCACGATTGTTCTCTGCCATTGTAGTCGATATTGCGGTCCTCGTTGCTTAAGATTCATAATTAAAGCACCCTCGACATTTTTTCAGTCATGTAGCAGTGTAAGGGAGAAGTTAGTGGTTTCACACAAGCCTAGAAATGTCTAAACAGTTAATACTTTGAAATTTGTAAAATCTGGCAGTTAGACTTCAAAAAATTTGGTTTGTTATAAAACTGTGATTCACTTTACTTGCCCATGGTAATTGCAAGCGTGCTTTTAATGATGTTTTTGAAAACTTGACAGCGCTCAAAAAATTACTATACTACATACTAATATATTTTGCTACTTGACAAATCTGAAATTAATGACTTAATTTTCCACCTATTACAGACAGGACAGCCCCATTGACACAAATAAACTCAAAGCCATCGAAAGTGAGCAATCTTCAATCATTCAACTTTGGTTTCGGTTGTAACGATTTCCAGTGTACATTTGCCTGCTCTGTAGCCAAACAGGGCGCTACTGGCACATTTTCACCCTGTAATACCGGTCGATACCAGGCTAACGGTTTACAAAGTTCCACAGTGTATATATTCTCTGTTAAAGCCACTGACAGCGTCGGGAACGAAGGATCTCCGATGACATACTCATGGAAAGTGGGTGGGTACAATTTTGTTAGGGAAGATTGGTTGGACAAACAAAACTATTACATCTACCATTATGTTTCTTTTGTGAAAACACTTGGAAGATACACACCTATTTCAAGAATGGCAGCAATATTAATATTCTTTTGTTTTCATTCAAATTAGCCTTTCTAGCCTCGCTTTGGGCAACATATTCTTTTAAAAACTTAACTCAAAAACGAGGCTAGAAAGGCTAATTGCACACAAAAGAATGTTAAAATCGCCACAATTTTCGAAATAGGTGTGTGGTACAAGTTTTGTGCTTGGTTCAGATTCATAAATAATCGCTGTTTTTATTGTACTGGGCCCTGTTTCTCAAAACTTCGATTAATTAACTTAACCCTGGGTTAATACCATGTTAAAACAATAATTTCTTCATATAGGAAAAGCTTTGTTCTGCTTACAGAATGCTGATCAAACTTACCAAGAAAACAAGCGGGTCGACTCAAAAAATTCCAGCCCAAATATAGCCATAGAGGTTAAGAAACAGGAACATGGATTAAGAAGTTTAAAAAATTAACCCTGGTTTTGCACTAATCGGGTTTTCAGGAACAAGGCCCCGATGTTGTTCCAAAATTGATTGATCAGACAAAGTTGGCTAAAGAAAACATTTTGGGAAATTCCAGCCCAAACTTCGCCAAATTGAATATGGACACAAACAAGCTCTTGATATTTAACGTTTGTACGTTGATGCAGTCCAACATTTTGAATGTTTTCGCAACATTCTAACCATAAAAAAGTTGAAATGAATTCGTTACAGATCTTATTGCCCCAACAATAACCAGTTTAACGGACCGAACACTCAACTGTACCGAGGACTACAGTCCTGCAGTCATTGGGAGGCCTGTTGTGAGAGACAATGAAGATTCCGCCCCAAAGTTGACTTACGCGGACCTCCCACAAGTTGGCTGCAGGATGGTTAGAACATGGACTGTTACGGATAAGGCAGGAAACACAGCTACAACCAAACAGGTATTGATATGTCTTTGACTAGGGCCTGTTTAAAAGGGGTTGGCGTTTGATAAAATGCTTTTATCATAAGTTATTACAGCTACAACCAAACAAACATTGACATATCTTGGACTAGGGCTTATTCGTAAGGGGGATGGGGCTTGATAAAATGCCTGTTATTACAGCTACAACCGAACAGGTGTTGACATATCTTGGACTAGGGTGTGTTTGAAAGGGGCTTAGCGTATGATGAAATCATATGTTATTACAGCTACAACGTATCAAACTTAGGGCTTCCTAAAGGGTAAGATCGCTTCGTTCGAAAGTGATGGTAATCAGCTAATGAAATTTAAAAAAATCCGTTAGATGAAGTAAAGTTGAACGCCCAGCAGATTGTGACATAGGAAGTAGTTATAGCTTTCAATATTACCAGTTTGAGGTCTAAGAAGCAAAAAATTAAAACAACTTTTAAGCCTTAGTCATCAAGTATCTTTTAAAACTGAGTTTTTGATAATCAACAGGTGTTGAGTTTTGTGAGCCCAATTCCTCCTCGAATCGTGTTAGGCCGCAAAATTATTCTGGCCTGTGAAGACTTCGAGAAAGCAAACCAAGAACTGAGGAGACGAATCAAAACCACTCACCAGTGCAACAGACCAATGAACCTGACCTACAGAGACTCGATTGTAAGGGTTCGCTGTGGTATTACATTCACAAGAACGTGGCTCGTCGAGGACGATTGCAGGCAGCACTCGTCAGCTCAGCAATCAATTCAGATTCTTAACCTACAGCTGCCAGACTATCCTCGCAATGGACAAATTAATGTTGGCCTTAATCAACGTCTTTACTGGCCACAGTACCCGGGAGCAACAGAGTACAACGTGTATTTGTACCAATACGGCCAGGTTAAACCCAAAACACCAGAGCAAATTACGAGACGGCGAGCTTACACACCAAGTCAGCGGTATCCACCTAACACGCAGATGCTCTGGCAAGTTGATTACGTGTTAAGCTCAAGAACACTGGTTCCTAGTCCCACCTGGGGATTCCGCACCCGTGCGTTTCCTGACTTAAAGGTACTGACAGTGAGTGTCCCTCCACGGGCGTTCTCTGGACAGACGTTTGGGGTGTCATGGACAGTTGTAAACTCAGGCGGTATTGGCAGTGCTGTGTTTTATTGGTACGATGCTGTGTACATCGGCAAGACAGTTTCCTTAAGAGACGCACGACGGTTGGCTGTTGTTCGACAGCATAGAATTCTATATCCTGGAGATGGTTACACTGCCAAGGCCACATTACAACTCCGAAACGAGGATCTGGGTTCTTTCTACGTTTTCGTTGTCAACGACATAAATCGCGCAGTGAGTTAATTATCTCTTATCGGGGACTTTGTACTTAAATCACCAAGGTTAATAGGCTTTACATTTATTCTAGAGACTGAATAAAAGTATTTTTTCTTGTTTTTAGCTTGCACATGAGCAAGCAAACGATAGCGAAAACAGTAGATACAACTTGGCATGTAAAGAATAGCGTAGACGTATGAAATTCAGCAGGGTAGGACAAATGTCTTTTAAAACTAGTTTGGTAATCAGTAACTGTTGTTAATTCAAGCGAGAGGCATCATCGTTTTTCCAAACAAAAATTGTATATAAGTACAAAATTTCATTGGATTCGTACGAAGTTTCTCTTTTTAGTTATTTTTCCTCAAACGTATAATACTTTGAGTTCGTGTCATTTAATATACACTAGTACACCAGCGTTGGCGACTGGATGGGTAAAGCTATTTGATATTTGGCACACACGCTAGTATTATCTTCATATTCATTCAAGACTATAATTGTATCCATTTTCTATTGATGTGCCAAGGTTTGTTACAGCAGTTAACATTGTTTTTTGCTGATACCATTCAGGTTGACGATATTGATCGCTCTAACAACCTAAGACTAGGCACCAGTCCAGTGCAGGTAGCACTAACACCTCCACCCAATCTAAAGGTCACAAGCATTGGTTTTCCACCTTCTGTATTCTCCGGTACGTTTTGCTAGAGTGATAGCTCTAGATTTAATTTGACATGATATATCAACGTAAAAAGCTTTGACTGTTTTTCAGTTTTGTTAATTAATAAAGGTTTGATCATTAAGTTTCGTCTATTCACCTTTTCGTTTGTTTTGGTTTTTTTTTGTTTTATAACACTTTGACTCAAGGAGTCACGGGAGAACAGGCAAGAGGACTCGAGGTCCCCTTCGAGGTCTGCCACCTGGGACCTACGGTTTAACGTCCTTATCCGAGAAAACGCGAAGATCTAACGGTTTGCAGATGTTAGAGCAAAGGCAGCACCTTCTCCTCAGTTATTTTAAGACCCTGAGTGAAGGTCCGGCACCGGGAATCGAACCCAGGCCTCCTGCATGAAAGACTGGCGCTTACCAACTGGGCTAACCAGGCGGCGGTAAGCGGTTTGCGTTGACGTGTATACCGAACAGTTTTTAAATGCCAGCGTAATAACAGTATTTCCTGTGCCGCATACTTGATGTCGTTCGCCTTTGCTGTTCCAATGAACTTATAGGAATCCACCGCTGTGTAACATTCTTGGTCTCAGATAAGACTTTGTTAAGTCTATGTCCATACCAGCAGCTCAAAGTTGATAATCCTGTTCATAAATCTAACGCCAAGCAATTTAGTTTGAACATCTCCACGGTTTGAGTTTCTACCGCGTCGCCATCTTGAAATGCAACGTGTTTTGGTTGCAGTGCCAGACTCTCTCTCTTGTTCATTACTATTGTATTCATCGTGAGTTGAGCACACTTCAAAATGGCGGCGCGCGGGAAATTCAAACCCTAGAAGTGATCAAGCTGAATTGCTTGGCGTTGGATTCTTCTACAGGATCATCAAGTTTGAGCTTCTGATATTGACGCAAATGAATAAGAGTTTTATTTGAGACCAATAATGTTATACAGTGGAGAATTCCATTAAAGAGGGAAAAAGCTGAACTACACTAAAGCTCCAAATCTAATAGATTTTGAAACGAAATGTGAAACACGGAGTGCTTCACCAAAAGCACTCGTCAATTTGTTTTCGCCTAACCTCATATAACCAAACGCAAGCGAAGCAATGGTAATACAAATCTTCCTAGTTTTGCTTTCCTCCAAGGCACAACGATGCAGGTTCGTTGGAAAGTGGAAAACGAAGGTTCTGGTATTACAGGAACCAACAAATGGTATGACACAGTGTTTTTATCCGCTGATCAGAAATTTGGTAAGTTAAGTTGGTCCTTCCTAAAAGAGCATTACATCCTTGTACACTCAGTGAATGGTTTTATGCACTAACGCCACTGATCCAATCTTATTACTGCTAAGTTTGAAAAATTTGTGAAAATGTTTTGGGAAGTAGTTGAAATATGCCACGTTAAAACTACCACTATGAAATTTAGTTTTATTTTTTACGTATTAGAGCAAAAAACGTAAAAAATTACAAAAACCAAACGAACAAAATAGTCATAACAACAGCCAAATAGCCTAAGTGGCTCACATTGACTCCCCTTGGACAGGACACTAATCCGCCGCAGGTTAGCCCCCACAGCAGAAGCTGGTACTCATTTATACAGCTGTGTCGACTGGAACAAAGTCGGGTAAAGTGTCTTGCTCAAGGACACAACACAGTGGTCTGACCGGGGCTCAACTCGCGACCTTAGTATTACCAGTCTTACACGCTAACCGCTTGGCAACTGCACCGCCGACACTAAAAGAACAACTGATATATATCAAATAGTTATTTCCTGAATAATATATATGTCGACATAACACTTGAAGTGAAAGTGATGCTAGAAAGTTTATTTCAAACAAATTGAACGTCTGCAAAGCGCAGTGAAAAAAATGTCGTTAACATCCAAAATATAGTTGGTCATAGTGTTGGCAGTCTTTTGTAATTTACTTTGTAACGCAGCTTGAACAGTTTAAAAGAACACAAAAAAAACAAGAAATAACCATAAAATTTATTTTGCGCTTTCTTGTCAAAGCTGCGCTTAGCATGTATCGACTTTTGCGAAATGAGAAAGGGTAACCGTATATTATTACCTGCAACAAATGGTTTTGCTTGTTAAGTTTGTCCGACAAATTCACCGTACAGCGGTACTTCTGTTTTTAAGTTATTGCTAACTTCTTCCTTTTGTTTGTTAAAGGCACTTAGTTTCCCTATAGTGTGGCATTTTCACTCAATTTTAATGTTTGTAGCAAACTTCTTTTTTATCAACATTCCCCGGCAGATTTATCAGACACTGTTCTTGGGCGATTTCTTCGCGAGGGCATCTTACCACCCGCCGGGTCCTATACACAGTCAAAAACAGTTCAACTACCTCATGCCATATTTGGAAAATTTTACATTCTTGTGATTACGGATTCCAGTAATCAGGTTTACGAACACGTTAACGAAAAAGACAACATGATGGCCGCTCAGGTAGGTTTAGACGACAGCTTTATGCATACTTAGTGAAAAATACTCAATAGTCTCACGATGTTTGTCGTTGAGGACCGCTACCTTTCGACAACCTCGTACCCAGGCTCTTTCATTGGGGGAAGGAGAAAGAGCCTGGGTACAAGTTTGACGTTTCGACTGCTTACCTTCTTCTTCCGGCGATTTGCAAACTGTGATCTTGCTCGCTTAAATAGGCGTCGAAACGGCGCATTATGAATTGGGCATGGTGTATTGAAAGGATCTGCCACGTGTTTGGTGTTTGCGCACGCCAAGCCATGGGTATCTCAATGCCGCTCTCCTTGTTGATGTTGTTTGGATGGAACAATTGAGTACTTTTCATTAAGTATCCTTATCCACGATGAACAATCTTTTTCAATTCAGCTATTTATATTTTTTGAGAGAAATAAAAACTGAATCGTTTCCAAGAAAGAACGAGATCTCCTAAAATTCGAAACAAGATATATAAGCATTGACCCTTTCACTCCTATCGTATTTATCAACGTCTTAATTCTCATAATTCCGTTAATTCTCTTTAGTGTTGACAATACGACAACAAACTCTAAGTTGAATTACAAGATTTTTATATACTACTTTTTAAAATATAGAATTAAGTTACAGATCATTTACAAACTCATCACAAACCCCTAGGGAGTGAAGTGTTAAGGTAACAATGGTTGGCTAGGCTAGACTTTCTCTAGGTTCAAGACCTTATGTTTAACGACAGCAACATTGTAGAAGGTTTTCTGCTCGTTTTTCCAAAATAACACAAATGTATCTTGTGTGCTTCTACTATTATTCTAGTGTGCACAACTCAGAAAATAGGTAAACACAACCCTGTTTAGTTATGGCGACTTCCAAGTACAGTGACTAAGAATATGGTTCAGTTACACACGTGCCTATAAATCACAGGGATCCCGAACTCTATTAAACCATTACTACAATAAACATACGTTTTATGGAACAAGTGTTGTTGCTGTCGCAGAACATTAGGGAGTTCAGTATACGAGGACGGCAACGCCGACAACAGCGGCAGAAAACAAGAGTGAATACAATAGCTGCACGATGGAATGCAGCGTGCTGGCCACCTGCACGCCGTCGTCTTAAAAGTGTTAACGCTAAGTTTCGAAATTTTATACTACGAGAACGATCTAAAGAATATTCGGCAGTCTTTAGTTATCTGTAAGAAATACGCTTTCGTCTGTTTCTGTTCACAAAACGTAACTTGGCCAAGAAAGTTAACTAGCCACACGTAATCAAAAGGGGGAAGCAAGAAGTATGTTTTTTTGTAATTCGTCTATGTTGTCGTCCTCGTATCCCTTTAAAGCGACTGAGCAAAGGCAGCAGCTCTAATCAATGAAAAGGCAGATTACATAGAAGAATCTAAGCGCGCAGGATTCCTGGGTAAACTTTTGCACTCGCAAAGTCTATCAAGGATCTCTTTCGCACCCCGATGGGGACAGCAGTTCTAACCAATCAATATTTGAAGGTTATCCACCCTTTATATTACCCAGGAGTAAATGTACCGTTTATGATAATTAGAAAAGTCAATATATGACAATACAACGACAGCAATGATACCGTATTGGTAAGCTAGTCCGCGCTATTATATCTTGAGGTTTATTTTGCATGAATGCGATAGTTGTTAGCTCGAAAAATGGATGTCTTGTCTAGTAACCCAACCCAAAAGGTTGTCATTTTAAAACAAGTATTTACAAAAAATTACGAGACAAAAACCAATTTCCTCAAATTAAATGTTTCATTTCAGAACTTCCTCGAAGTAACCCTAAGTCCGCCTCCAGACCTTGTGGTTTCTACCCTCCGACTTGCCTCTGGTTATTCCACTGGTGACGTAGTAAAGATTAGTTATACTGTGACTAACGAAGGTGCGGGAGAACCTTTTCATAAATGGTGGAGTGATCAGATCGTAAGTTAAAATACTTTGCTTTATGATGATCGAAATGACGTCAATTTAGTTCTTCCCAATCACACCACTTCCACTACAAGATTTTGAGACTACTACTTTCATCGTTGCATTTTCCTTTTCCTTGTATAAATAATTTTAACATTAAAAACATTTGTATTAAGAAAACATTTTTATCTCAACTATTTGAGAACTGTACGAAAGTGCAGTTTCAACTTATGCAAAGATTACAGATTCAAAGTGCGCCTAAGTGATTGTAAGACTGTATAGCGTTTTGAGGAATGTGCTTCTTGTAACTTTAAGAACATTTTTCTATAAGTTTACTAGTAATGGTATTTTGCAGTCTTTTCTTCAAATCGGTTTTTTTTGTCCAAATGTGAAGCCAAAGAATCGAAATTTCAAAATTGGCAGCAAACAAATAAATGGTATGAGATCAAATGTAATTCCACAAACTATGAAAGGAGATGTTCCTTTGTCGTACTTTTGTTCGTGGTTTTACTTGTTTCAGAAGCATAACAAAGGAAACATGAAACGTCCTTAAAGCATTTAAGACTTTTTTCATTGCGTAATTTTTTGTTTTTCTTTCTATAATCATTAAAACGATAGTTGTGCTTGAAGTTTAAAAACGATTAATCGACTCAATTTCCCTCAACTGCAAAAATGGAGATACTTATACGTTATTGATTTCAAATTATATAGAGTCAATTACTAAAGTTCTCCCAACTTCCCGTTTCTCCTTATGGTCTTCTGTGTACATTAGTTACTTAGTTAATTCGTCACTTTTCTCTTCTTAGTATCTCACTGAAGTATCAACAAAATCTCAACGAGTTATCTCAACTAAATGGTTTTCAGGCTCATTTGGTCCAGGTTCTTCCTACTCTAGAATAGTACAGTTTACAGTACTGCAATGGATGACTGCGGGTCTATACAATATAACAGTACATACAGACTACCGTAACATGGTGTTTGAGTACCTTTCTGACAATAATAACATGATACACGAGACGGTTACCATCAGTCAAGTATTCCCAGACCTCTCTTTTCGAGGTCCAGCTAGCACGTCTGACAAGAGCGATGAAATTTCAGCGATCATTGAGGTTAACTACACTGTGGGTAACAGCGGACGCGGAAAAACCATAGATGCTCCTTGGGTAGATAGAGTCTACTTGTCACCAAGAAACACGTTTTTGAGCTCTTCAGCCGTGTTTGTTGGGGAATATGTTCACCGATATGAACTGCAACCTGCGCTGTCTTATGATGTTACGCTCACAACTTTTAGAATTCCGAGAAAAACACATGGAATTAAATATGTTCACGTGGTTACTGACTACTACAATGGCATTGTGGAAACTGATGAAACAAACAACATAGCAGTGTCAGCAGAAATCTCAGTCCCTCCAATTATTCCAGATCTTGTGACAGAGAGCTTTAAACCGAATAATGACGTGAATGAGATGTTTAGTGGTTCGGAGGTAAAGGTTACGTGGATAGTAAGAAACAAAGGTACCGGGATTGTAAAGAACAACAGATGGAAAGATGCAATATTCATATCCTCGACACCGGATATCTCAAGCAAAGCTGTGAAGCTGTCGGACAAATTTGTCCAAGAAGAGCTCCAGTTAAAAGATTCTTACACCAAAGAAGCAACAGTGAAGCTGCCCGTTGAGATGAGTGGAACTCTTTACCTCTTACTCCAGGTGGATACATACGGGAATGTGGAAGAACTGAATCCTTCTTCCAACAACGTTGCTTCCTTTCCATTATATCTATCAATTCCTCCTTCACCGGATTTACAGGTAATGGGGATTTCCTACCAATATGACAACGCGCGTCGATTGCTAACCGCTTCCTGGCTGGTAGAAAACAAACGAAACAGCATGGTGTCTAGACTCAGTTGGGTTGATAAGCTTGTCATATCGCCTTCAAAACACGTGACGTCGGGTTCGGATGTTTACGTTGTTGCCGAGAAGCAAATCGAGACAATGCTTTGGGCTTCTCAACAATACAGACAGTCAGGAATATTTACAATACCTAAGAACATTAAAGGAATCTTCTATGTTATTGTGGTGACTGATTCTAGAAACAGCGTTATCGAGAACCTTGGAGAGAGGAACAACGTTGATTATGGCCTGCATCCTGTGTCAATAGAGCCCGTTCCACTACCTGAATTCACTGTAAACATTCGCTCCAGGATTCCAACTCCTCTGGTTTACGGTCAATCATTTACTTTTAAGTATGAAGTACAAAATACTGGATTAAGCAACGATGATCGAAGTTTTTGGTCTGATGCTGTTTATGTTTACAACTATAAAGGTAATAACGTAATTTAGTTTGAACTTAAGAAGTAGAAAGCATGATTTGCGAACTTTGGTTCGTAGTTTAGTGAGTCAATCAAACATGCGTTGCTCTAATCCAATACTGAGAGATAGCTCGAAAATTACATATTTTATTGATGCGCAGTCTTGTTTACGTCATTGAAGACTCAGCTCATAGGACAAGCACAGTTAACTTATTGTGAAAGAATACCTTGCAGAGAATACTTTTAGATTCCTAAGACAATGCTACTTTACAAACAAAGACTTCTTTGCGTTTTTATACTTTCTGTAGCCTCTCAAGCAACTACAATTTTCTAGCTTGTACCGATGGTTTTTACCTTAATATTTTGCACGCAAATACAAATATTAGTTTGTCAGCTCAAGCTAAAGTTATTACTTTTGTGTTTTCATACCAGGAAAAAGTAAAGACGAGGTTACAACAAATGGCATTAGACTTTCTTTAACGCGACATACTGAAGGCCTTGTTCGCAACAACTCGTACATTGTGGTACAAAACCTAACCGTCCCTTATGGCATCTACACTCCATTTTACATCTACGTGTTTTCTGACGTCGCCAACAGAAACAGACCTATTCAGTCTTCAACTAGTTCAACCAACTCACTAACTGTATCACGGGGACCATTGCCAGACATTGTGGTGGCTTTTGTCGACTCAAATTTGGCGACAAAAGGAGGCCAGCCCTTTACAATACGCATTAATATCTCAAACATAGGTGAAGGCAATCTCAAAGGCAAATGGTTTGCTTCACTTCTACTCAGCCGAGACGTACTTATTGATCCTTTTGATCTGAGACTGTTGTCACAAGAATTTAACCTGCAGCTTCCAATCAACGACACGATCACAGAATCTTTACAAGTGTTCATCCCGTATGATATTGTCAGTAGTCGGTACTATTTTATCTTAATAGCAGACTCGAGAAATGAAGTCTTCGAGATGGATGGAAGTAACAACCAAGCGGTGACTTTGGTACAGGTTCAAGAAACTGCGAGCACAGACTTAGCAGTGGTGTCGGTAGTAACACCATCGGGACAGTTTCAGTTCGGAGAAGGTATGGGTATACTAAAACAGCACCTCACTAAAGACCAGATGAGTTTCAAGAGTATAACATCTTTTTGGTTTCATGCAAGTTTCGGCTACTCAACTTGCATTAATAATGTAAGAGAAATCTGACAAAGTCTTGCTATGGCTCTTTGCTGATATAGTATAGCACGTTGATTTGAAATGTGATTGATAATTTCTTTTGTCGGCGGCGCAGTGGCCGAGCGGTTAGCGTGTTCGACTCGTAACCCTAGGGTCGCGAGTTCGAGCCCCGGTCAGACCACTGTGTTGTGTCCTTGAGCAAGACCCTACATGGCACTACGGAAACCGGAGATACGCGCTTGCTTAATGAGCAACTTTAGGCTCGTGAAAGGATTAAGCTTATTTCTTTAATAAGTTCTTTACGTCCCAAGCTCCTTGTCACTTTTACAACCAATTTTGTGTTACCAGCTTTTGTCCACAAAACATACTGAAGGTTGCAGTAGAGGTTGCCGAAATATTGTTAAAACCAAACAATATTCCTCAAGCTACTGCGCATGCGTGTTAGAAGTAACTTGCAGCTGCTAATAGTTGGTACTAAAGCTACGTAGGAAGCGAGTTACGTTAACTTACGTTAATTCATACATTATTTTATTTGCAGCGATTCAAGTTGCATGGAAAATACGCAACAATGGCAGCAAGTTAGCTCAAGGGTATAAATGTGATTCAGTCTATCTGTCACGTGATGATGTCTGGCAAATTGATGACGTCAGTGTTGGTGAAACTTCTTGTGAGTTTGTTTCAATCAAGCCATTCAACGGAGGCAGCAACCCTGACAAGCAATACGACGTCAGTAGCAAAGTACCGCTGGTTGTCCAAAGTGGTTACCGGAGTATTGTTAAAAGCCGGAGCAACATACGAGATTTACATCTGGAAAATAATATTGGGGTAGGGACCATGGAAATGAACGTGACGTTCCCAGTGTTGGTTCTTGGAGGTTGCGTTACTGTCACACTACGACCTAAACAGCGTGTAGCTTATATAGTCAGTAACGTCCCAGAGGAAGAAACATTATTGGTAACTTCCACAGTAACGAACAAACCAAGCTCGGCAGTTCATGATCTGTATGTGCGAAACAACAAACCTGCAACTGCTTATAGTTACGACGCCTTTTCCAAGTTTGCCCTCGCTGCTAACCAGAAAGCTGTAGTTTCTCCCACCAAAGCAGGAAGTTACTACACGTTGATTGAACGCACTGATGAACCCATTGGATCTACTGTTGGCGTCACTTCAAAGCTGTGTGCAGAGCTTGCAATTTTTGAAATTGTACGTGTTTCACCAACCGAGGCTACACCGAAGGGTCAAGTCACATTACATCTTGAAGGGACCTTGTTTAGTGAGTATCTTGAAGTTCAACTGATAAATAAATCCGATGTCTCCCGACACATTAAGGCGTCTAAAGTATACAGGATGAGTTCAACAGATGCTTATGCGACCTTTAATACATTAGATTGGGCTGTGAGCACTACCTTTGACGTACAAATGAAAGATATCCCAACTGGAAAACTAGCACACTTGCCTGATAGCTTTGTCATAATTGATGGAATTCCGGGAAAGTTGCAAGCTAATGTTATACTACCGCGAGCATTAAGGCCAATAGAGACTGGGCTTGTGACTGTGGACTACCAGAACAGTGGAAACACTGATATCATTAGCCCAATACTAGTTCTGAAAACCAGTGGAATCGCTGAATTAGCCCTGGTTCAAGAAGGAAAGCCAATCGGATCATACTCACAAACAGTTCTGTTTCTTGGTACGTCACTTGAGGGTCCGTCTGGTGTCTTACCACCTGGGGCTTATGGGCGTGCTGTCTTTCAGGCAAGAAATTCAGGAAATCAAATAGGAAGTGCAGGCATTCAACTCCAAGATTTAGGCAATGGCGACGAGCCACACCCATTTGTTAACAGCAGTAATGATTTCAAGCCATCACATTTGGCTTCTAAACTGTGGCAGCCTGTGTGGAATAATTTCTTGTTCTCAGTTGGAAAGACCCGCAAGTCTCTACAAAACAGGCTTTCTTCAGTGAGCAGTTTACTAAGTACAATAGGAAGGCGCATTAGCTCAGTAGACAACTTGGTGGACTTCCAGATGAATCTTGCCAATGGGAAGCAGCTAGGTAGGAACATTTCCATTTAATTTGTTTTATCCATTTTACAACAAATGACGTAATAAAATACTTCTTGTCTTTTCCGAAAATTATTCTTTTACTTCTATTAACAAAGAATAGATTATAGTTACAAATACACAATACACGATTATTAAAGTCCCTATCAAGCTTATTTTTTTAAGTTCCAGATGGAAAGTTGAACCCTTTCATAGTGGTAATTTTCGAAAATAAAATCTTTTTTCGCCGTTCCTGTTACATTTTTTAGACTTGAAGCGTGCAATGATGACGTAGCAGGAGGCACATGACGTAGCACGAGGCATGAAGCAGAGAC
>JAOBRD020409617.1:0-19210 GCA_027575215.2 Hydrozoanthus sils | reverse complement strand
AATAATTTGAACTTTATAATGGTTTATGCAAAGGTCTTTTTCTTGAATATCTGCGTCTAGTTGTTCAAAGGCCGATTAGCACTAACCCAGCAGGGTTATTTTGAACCTGTGTCCTTGTTTCCAACCTTATAATGGCTGTTTCGAACTACAATTTTGGAAATGACAAAGTTTTTCCTTGGAAAATCAATACAGTATTTAATATATAAGAACCGTAAATATTTTTTTAGAGAAGAAACTACTGCTCCAATTTTGGCTTAAACCAGGGTTAAAGTTACTGTCAGCCTTTGAACAACCCAGCCCTATACAAAACATTTTCTGACTTTGAAAATACTGTTGCAGTTTCTTTCCTTTGAGAATGGAAACGTTTTGTGAATCTCGCACAAACTATTATTTGTTTCAAGGAATTTTCCGTTATTTCTGACCGATTGAAATTTATTTTTTTTAAAAGAGTCCGTGCTCTGTATATGTAATTTGGTCTGGCATTAAATGTGTTCCTCGCTTTACATAATTTGCATGGCATCATAGTTAACATAGTCGGCTATATATCAACTATGATGGCATGTAGTTGCTTTTCAAGTAGCGGTTGGCAATTTGGTCACCCCGGCCAAAGTATCAAGAACCCTGTTGTAAAACTTGTACTCATCAATAAGGTTGCTCATAGAGCCGTTGGTTTAATTACAAATGTATTACTTGTTTTACGTGCAAGAATCATAGAAGATTTCGTTATAAATGATAGGTCAACCGTTCCGGGCTTAAATCAATTCAAATTTTTCATGCCGATACTAATTCAGGTTGTATACGAGATTTATTACTCGGGTTTGCATTCCTTGCCTTACCGTGCTCCCGGTAGTTGTTATTGCCAAAACATCACGAACAATAACAGTGTGCGATAGGGTAAAATTAGAATTTTAACAACCGAGGCTCTACCAACTTTAGCCGACAATAAACGAACAGCAAACGTGTGAATTCCCAAAGCCCCATGCTTGAATACGCTATTGTTCAGCAGAATTACAACTCAACAAAGGGGAAAAACTTGGTATGTGGAAAGAAGAACCTTGTACTTTCTTGTTACGATGTCTTCTTTTGGTTCTAGATCCAATTCGCGTGCACACGAAACAAACTTCGAAATCCATTCTTCTTCAGTGTCAGCGTTAGTCAGGACTAAGCCAACCTTTAAGGAGCTCTCCACATTCAGGGCTACAAAGAAAGAAACGTCCTCTAGTTTCTTCAGGTAGTAAACTGCAGCATATTCGTTCCAAAGAATCCCATCGACAAGTTCATCTTTCGTGGCTCTTACCATCTCCGAAACGTCGGCAAGCACTGCAACCATTAATAGTATAGAAAACTTAGTTTTTTATCAATACCATAAATGTCTTAAATGGCTTATCCATTTCTAGACCTTCCATACAGAGGGTTAGTTAGAGTTGGGAACATATGAGTCGGGTCACTAAACAGGTTTAACAGTAGAACCGTTGACAAAATATATTTGTGACACAATAAACCTTATGTTTTAGGCTCCTTCGCCTTTATGTTAGGATTGTTTTTGAGGGGGAAGGGGGGGGGGAGGCTTATTTAAAACTTGAAGCCTAGACGGGGGGCTTATTGAAGAAAGGGGTTATAAGAGCGTTTACGGTGCTATTATAAATTGTCATATGTTTTATCGCCGTTGCTATTATTACCGTTGTTATTGCTACTGTTATCGTGATTTTCAACGCCGTTGCTATTGTGATACTGATGTTTGCTAATATCGTTCTACTGATGTCGTTTTTATGGAAACCATTGTTCGGCCTTCAGCACTATATTGTCATCGCTGCCGGTAGCTTACGTCATTCTACGTCATTGTTTTGTTTCGTTATTTTTACTTCTTAGACTTCATTTTAAGATAAGACAAGTGAATCTCGCGCGCTAATTGGTTTAGAGCGTGAGAAAACCATTTCTGTAAAAAGAGTACATAAGCACGCTTTTGACGTACATGTAAGGATAATTTAGGTATATAGTTTTTTTTAAAAAAAAATTATTGAATGCGTCGACGAGTGGATATAAACTTGTAGTATTTTATGTGATAAATAAATTATCGTCGCTGTGACGATAATTTATTTATCACATAATGCTATAAGGAGAATTTAGATTTTGAGAATACAATTCATATCTCTTTTTCTTCAAAAAAGTAATATAAAGCATTTCCTCTGTCTAGCTGGCTCGTGACTTTCAAGTTTCTTACCATTTCTCTAAACTTTCCCCTCGTGTTTTGATAATCACCTAAGCAATTTGTAGCTAGTCAAACGCTGTTTGCCGAAGGCGAAGTGAATATCTTGATGGTGAATAAATATTCACTTCAATTCGCCTGCAGCCTTTACTATGTTTTCGTAAGTACAGACAGTAGTACAAGTAATTTTTTACATTGCGGCCTAATTTAATTCTCTCTCACCAACTGGCTGCGATCCTTTTGACTGAACAATTTGGAATTCTGTTCCATTTCCCATTACTGCTACCTTGAGAAGAGAAGAGAAAAAGACAAAAAACTGAATTGATGGAGTTGACGTCTTGATCAAGCTAAAACAAAAAAAAATTCAACATATTATCAGGCCGACGGAAGCTCGTAATGATTGGGGTGGCAGTTCGAGAAGATTCTAGCGAGCGCCGAAGGCGCGTGTGTGCTTCTAAGGGGTCTGGGTTACTTTTTCCCCGGGAAATTTTATAAACTAAATTCGCCGAAATGCCGTTTCTCCGTAATTTGGGGGAGGGGGAATCGGCGACGGTTGCCAGCAATTTCTAGGTTTTAAAGCTTGTTGAATGTGACTAGCGACAATGCTCATTGCGCCGAACACGACAGTACGATTGGCAGTCCCCCCCCCACCCCCCCCTTCCCCCTCTTTTTATGGAAAGTTAGTTCCAGCGAGGAGAGACTGTGCATGTGAAAATTCTGGACCAGAGCTTATAGCCATTGATTGAAATGTGTAATATTGTAAAGAAATCATTGGATGTTGTACCTTCTTGTTTCTTAGCTGGATGCGGTCCATCGAGGCGGCGGTGAGCGCGGTGGTGATGTTAGCCATGAAAATTGCCATGGTAACAATGCCAAAGTAAATCCACACCATACCAAACACACGACCAACAACAGACCTAGGAACTCTGTCGCCATAACTAGCAATACAAACACAAACACTCAGGCACTGTTTGCGACAGCATGCTTACTGAATAGATTTGCTTGTAAACCAATATATAGCTAAATAACTGTGTTGAAGTTTTCTCTGGCTTATAGTTTTCACTATACTCTCGGGTGTCGGAATACCCAACAGGCTTTACAGCGCAATTAATGGGCTCCGATGGCCTACAGTTTAATGTTCTCATTCGAGAAGACGCAAAGGTCTAACTGTTTGCAGATGTTAGAGCAAAGGCAGTATCAGTTATTTTTAACCTAAGACGCTGGGCCCTCCTGCACGACAGACTGGCGTCTTAGGGAAAAGGTCAAAATAATGGTACTTCCCAGGAACCCAATTTAGGGGGATGGGGTATTACTTGCCGTCAGCAGCAAATATCATGTTCAATAAAATTGATAAAGTGCTTGTACCAACGCCTTCCTTGTGGAGAGAGGATTCTATAATACAGTAAAAACCAATACCCCTAAATCAGGTTTTGAGAAATTGAGCTCTGAAAAAGTGGTGGGGAGTGGGGTAGGGGGTCTGTGCCGCCACCCACCACCTCCACCGACAAAATTGGGTTCCTTAAAAATACCATTGTTTTGACTTCTTTCCTTACCAACTGGGCTAATTTATAACCAGGTGGCTTTATAACTCACAACTACACACTTCTGCCGCGGATCATGCAAAGCCTCTGTTAGAATAAGATTGTGAATGTAAATTTAACTCATGTTAAAAGCTACCGTTGTCATTTAGCAATTATTTTATTTTCATTTATGTTTTTTGCATGTTCGAAAGTACACCAGATAATATCACTTTTATAGAATTTTAATATGAAACAATGCAACATTTGCGCCTTAGAACAAGAGATTTTATAAATAAAGTAAAACATCTGGTTTTTGTGTCACTCAGTAGCTACAACCCGAAAACTGTCTATTTATTATGGGCCAACTTACCCAACTGTTGTCATAGAAACAAACGACCACCACACTCCTTCCCAGGCCCCGCGAATAAATGTTCGAGGGAACTCTTCTGGGTTCTGGTATTTTTCCTAAAAAGCGACAACAGAGAGCTAGTTTACCGCGTTTCAATTATTTTCTGAATACCAGTACAAGCTCTGTTCGGAATTGCATAGGTCAGTCTGTAACTAAAATGTTAGCTAAAATCCGCCCAAAAGCACAACTTCGTACTCGCTTTCTTTTTATAAAACTAAACGGCAAGTAAGTTGGACGAGGCTCATTGTTCTAAATTTTTCGATGATCTTATTTCTATGTATGCATGGTTTAATCAAATGAAAATGAAGCCTATGGTATTGCAATACACGTACATTGTATTCTTATGTAAGGAACTTACTTCAGGGCAAGTAATGGCCAGTTTTAGTCATTGTTATTAATAAGTCGACTGTTATTTGTTTAAGCTCCCAATGGTCTTTAGATGTATTTGAAAGGGTTTGTTTGTAAACATTAAGTCACCTGAAATCTGCCCACACGTGTAAAACGTATAATTTGAGGCAATGACAATGATTGAAAGAGAAAAACCCTGCAAATTGATGTTAAGTTAAAGATCGAAACTGAGTAAAGAAAAATATCAGTTTTCGAGCCCGAGCCTCAGCTTGTTCTTAAATTGTTCTTAAATTTTGGCCAATCTGAGCCTCGTTGTTCTTATAAAGTTGTTCTTATGAAAAAAGCGTGTAAATCTCTATATTATTGAGAATGATGCTAACTTAAAGGTTCTTTATCAAATCAGCATATAATTAGAATTGTACCGCAGTTCATGCATTCTGACCTTTTCATGATGACGTTACAATAGCGTTTTCTTGCACTTAAACGAGGCTTGGTGGTGATACTTAGTTGATACGTGCAGCGTAACGAACATTCCAGTGAGTAAACCTGGTAGAACAGACATTACGAATTGATGAACAGTAAAAACAGTTTTAAAAACAGATACAAAACTCCCACGATCTCACATAACATTGCATAACCATGCCTCACTTTGATGCACTTGTTTCGTCATCATGAATAAGGGCCTATGGTGAAAGGGAAAACAGAACCTATATATATTTCTACTTTGTTGGCCTATGGTGAATAGCTTAATCTACTTACCAGGCCCCATGCGACAATTCCAGCAATGATAGTTGTAAGAACAGAAATAACCATCAACGGCCATGACTTAAACACTGCTTCTAGCACCAGTCTCTCTGGATCCTCTCCAATCCTCTTTACGAGAAAAACTGCGCCTGGGTAATTTATTAACGGCAGAAACTTTAACTTTCCTAGCGTTGAGCTTGAGGATGATATTATTGGATAACCAATGTGTGATTCTTCATTTTTCACAAGTTCAAGCATTTCATTCTCAGTTCTTGCTTTTTTCAGTTCAATGTTTAATTCCTTTGAGTTATTGCAACACTCTACCATGACGTACTTCAAGAGGTACGGAACAACGTCCTCGAGGGAGTTGCTAACAAAAATGGACGATTCGTTTGTTGTGAAAGGTGCATTGAAAGTCCAGCTCAGCGTCAGATCTTTCTTGCAGTAAGAGCGTTCTTCGTCAGGTTCGATGGCCTTAGCAACTTGATAGAGAATTAGAAACACGATGAATGTCCTCGGCGAGCACGCGAAATACATCTGGTTGGCTCCTCTTTAAGCGCATCAACTTCCCTTGTTGGAATACAATAGATTACAGACATTAACGGCGTACACCAGAACACTTTAACACTAAGGTGAAGGAGAATATTGATTTTTGTTTTTGATAAAACTACACGCTTATTTTTTTGTAAGAACAACTTTATAAGAACAAGGCTCAGATAGACAAGAATTTAACAACAACTTAAGAACAAGCTGAGGCTCGGGCTGGATGAGCTATTTTTTTCCTTTTAACCTTACTGAGCTTCGTTCTTTAAATGAACAATACAGAATGAATAAGAAATGATTTGCAGTTTATCATCACTACACTGAAAATCGTCTCGGGAAAACGACGCGTACTCAGCTGCGAACCCACGATAAATCCACGGGGATTTGGTTTTCAATACATGTGTTGCATTACCTTAGACTTAGTTTTTCTTCGAATTACAAACACACATCGAGTTACGAACAATAAGAACAATTTGAGGATCAAATTGCCATAAAATTAAGAACAATGAGTCTTGACCAAATTTACTGGGTTTTATACAAAAAAGCGCGTACAGACAGTATTAGCGTACATCAAAACACTTTAACACTAAGCCAAAGGAGAATACTGTTTTTTGTTTTATTAATGGCTAGACACTTTTCATTTTTAAATTGAAGGTCTTGAGAACAACATGTTCTTGTTTTGAGCCTTCATTTCAATGTCTTCTTTCCAAACTTCAATGGTCTTTCCTTTATTCTTGGTTAATAAATAAGCCGGTTTAGTACTAATAGAAACCATAGCTAGCATATAAATATCACGATCGAATGCAGCAATCTGATTGGTTTACCTACTCACTGTCTATTTATATTTTAATGAGTTCGAGTAGCAAGACTGCCTGGGTTTTAAACAAAAAACAAAAACAAAACACAATGGCCGACTCTAACTTCAAACAATTGTTTTTGACGGTTTAAATTCGAAATATTACTATGTCTCTAATAACACAACTACACTACTAGTTGTCGTTTGCCATGATTCTAATAGTCAACTCTTTGCTTCGCGCCTTGTTGACTGTCTGCTGACTCAATATAGAAATTCCATCTCTTAGCTAGTCTAATTGTTAAATAGTCTTTCTTAGCTAGATTTTCTTTATTGTTACTCTTAGTTTGACATCGAAATACCAAAACATGATTATTTTTGCTGTTTTTTTAATTTTAGCCGGAAAATATCCTTATTCGAATAAACGTCCAACAAAGCATTATCTGAAGAAGACAAGAGAACGTAATTAGCTTTGGCTTTAGTGTTAGTGTGGCAGAAGACGGTTTTGCTAATCGAATTGAGTTGTAGAAAAGCCACCGCTTGATAAAAAGTTAGCAGCTGAAATGAATTCTTTTGTATAAAATAGAAGTTGGTAAGATAACAACACAGGTTACTAAAAGCGTTTTGAATGAGAATGCATGAAAACTGCAAAAAACCATGCGTTCATTCACATATAAAACACTCTATCGCTTTAATATATTATGATTCAGATAAACACAATTGCAAGAAAAACGCATGGCAAACATCATGCTGAGTTCTCTTCGTTTTAATAGCGAAAGATATTTGGCAAAACATTTCAGGGTAAAAAGTTACGATAAAAAACAAGACATTTTAGGCGACAGCATGTCACAACTATGCAAATGTTATATCAGCACTTGATAATGGTAATATGTCGCGCCTTTATCTCATATTATGCATTACATGCAAAACACTCTATCATCTAGAAATTTTTGATTCAGAAAAACAAAATTTATAATTTAAAAATACATTGCAAGCCTTAGATTCAGGAGGTTTCTGCGTTCAGTCGTTTAGAAAGCTTTCTGCTTTTCAAAATTCAACGCTTCGTGTGTTGATCATTATATTTTGGAGTGTTTTTAAACTAAGGCAGTTGTACATTCCGAAAAGAAAGATAAATTAGGCAGATTGTTAGTGAAACATTTCGAGCATTTTGCAACTTTCGTTGCTTTTGGAAACTGGTAAAACCACTTCATGTAGTTCTACAGTACTGCTTTAACAACAGTGATAAAACTCAAGCTGAAATCTTACTAATAACATAGTCAGATTTGTTTCTAAAGTTTGAATGGCCGTTTTAAGAGTATAAAAATCAAAGTTTTTTGTACCGCAGAAAAAAAGCTAAGATAAATGAACATAATATGAAACGCAAATACAATTTGTTAAAATGATGAATAAACATACCCTTCAACGGCAGCTTAGTAAGAGACGTCGTTTCTGTGTGGTATTTGTATAGCAGAATTTTGTGTCAAGTGAAGTGAAGTGGTTATGTCATTCTTCCAAGGAACTGAGAAATATTGTCCAAACTGTCGACCATGTCAAAACTCTTACAACGGCGGAAATAAACGGTGCTTGCCAATTGTGGGTATATCAAAGATCTATAGCCTGCAAGGACGAAGCAGGGGAGATTTGCCCCTAGCACTCTGCATGATCTATTGAAAACACTTAAACCTGCAAATAATTTTAAATTGTTCACTTAATGATATGCTGTTTTTGTTAATACCGGTGAAGTTTTTTTTGGATTTGTTGAGTTTGTGTGTAGTAGTTGATGGCATAGTCCTCCTGTAAATACTTTTTTTTTTCTTTCATCGAAGAACAGCAAACTTGAAAGTCGTAATTATTTTTAGACAACTTCTAAGAAGTTTAGCTATTGAGAAAACCACCTGCGATTAGAGAGTGTTTAAAAAACAAAAAAAAATCATTCTTCAATTTAACTCGCTAAGAAGTGGCATTACCTAAATTACTGATTCGTGTTTGTTTTTTCCACTCGCATGCAAGCTAGCTATATATAGAAATATTCGAAACTTGGAAGTTTATTTTACTATTTACATGTACTGAAAAAGTGATGTTGTATAATTAATGTCTTCTATTATACTATCCATAGAACAAAATTTAAAAAGAAACAAAGCTTAAAACTGCTTCAAAAAAAGAAACTAGAGTTGCAAAATACACGTTCGGTTTTCGAAAAAACAGTGTAACAACACGCTTTTTTTTATAAGAACAATTTTATAAGAACAACGAGGCTCAGACTGGCAAAAATTCAGTATGAACAATTCAAGAACAAGCTGAGGCTCGGGCTCGATGGCTAAATGTTTTTTAAAGTTCGCTGAGCTTCGACCTTTGACTAAACAATAGAGAATGAATAAGAAATGCTTCGCAGTTTATAATCACTAGAAATCGTCTCGTGAAAATGGCTCGGCGAATTCGTTTTTTGACACGTGTATTGCAATACCTGTTTGGCTTAGTTTTTCTTCGGTTTAAAAACACATAGAAATAAGAACAATTTAAGAACAATTTGAGGCTCAAATCGCCAAAAAGTTAACAACAATGAACCTCGGCCAAATTTACTGGTTCTTATAAAAAAAAAGCGTGTATTCAATTAAGTTCTAGACAGCGCAAATTAGGTAGTTCATTAAATGGAAGACATAAATAAACTCAGAAAATTTTGACCGAGTATGTAAATTTTTGCCAAGCTCGAGCTATTTATATCTTTAAAGCTTCTTGTTTTTGTATATCTAACAATAATTCAAGAGCGCGCGTCCGGATTAGAGGTCGTAATTAAGAAGCCAAAGAAGCGTGAATCGCCAAAACGGCTTCAAACTTAACCATCTCCTACCAATAAAACGCAAAAGAAATAAATATTTTATTGTTTATTATAGGTTTAAAGAACTTTCTTAAACCTTCGATACATGAAGTTCTCGCGCGTGTTTTTCAGCTTGGCAACACTTTCCGTTTAAAGTCATTTCGTGTATGAGTTGTAACCGAGATTGAGTGAAACAATCAGAATGCGGTTAGCACCAAAATTAGGAACGGGGAATCTGGGAACTGGAATCGGGGAACGGAAAAAGGAGGAACGATAGACGGCGGAATCTCTAAACGCAGGAACGATAAAAGGAGAAAAATCCCTAAAAGCATGAACGATAAAAAGCGAAATCTCTAAAAGCAGGAACGGCGAATCTCGAAAAATTTTTACCAGTTCAAAAGTCAAGTATTTTCCCTTATTTTTTTAAAATAATCTTTGATGTTTTGTAAACTGTTTTGTTTTTCGCGTATCGGGGATTCTAAGTTTAAAAGTTCTCATACGGAGACATTCTCCGATCCAACCCCCCAGTACCCCCACTAGACTGTTAACCTATTTTATTACAAGTTTTATTACAAGAAGGTTGGCAACCCTGTTATCAGTACGTTCCTCAGTGAACATTACTATAAGAACTCTACTATAGGTGTTTGTTAATGCATCATTAATTTCATCATTAATTTCTTTTCTTTTCAAATGAAATTTCGGTGGTTTTATATGTGGATTAACTGACAAACAGTTTTCAAAACAAACTTGCTTGAAACGAAAGCCAGCAGTTGTCTCACTGGACATGCTCTAATCAATTTATATAGGCCACGTCAAGGATACAGAGGTACAAAAACCTTTCAGTTGAGGTTTTTATACTGGATTTGCGAAAAAATATTTGATAATGAAACTGTTTATATGACTTAAGCACGGCGTACAAATGTATAAACAAGACAAAATCTTTTTATTTTCATTTTTATACATATTGTCCGTATCATAAGTACGCTGTGCGCTATAATGCTGTAAATACACTTAGACTTTGTTGCTTAATTGTTTAGTTCAAATTGAGTAGCAATACTGTTGCAAAATGTTATGCGGGTCACTTTTTTCGTATGCATCAACTTACGACTGACGTATATTATGGCTCAAAGGCAATTTGCTCTACAACATTTTAAAGTTTTTTATTCGCCATAAACATTTATAAATGTCAATTAAAAAATGACCGGTGCAACGCTGAAACCTATCATAATTGTTTAATAGCACATTAACTTTGTCATTATGATGGACAAAAAGTTGGTTAATTGGCTGATTACCACGTAAACGTATTTAAATAACAATATGTATCTATGTAGGCATAATCAAAAACGTGTGAACGAATGTTTCGAAAACGGAAATTTGTGATTAAGAGTGCTCTTGAAAGTCCTCGTGGCATGCAGTTCGAGTTCTGATTGTTGCGAAATCCACCTGGCATTTATGTAGTATGAGTTCGACTAATTGTTACGAAATATCAGCTAGTGATCCCGCGTACATTTCTGATACATGATCTACGCTCGATATCTAAAAAATCAAATAGAAAAACCTCTCCGACTCCTTATATGAATGAAATGAAACTAACTTTGAATAGTAATGTCGATAGTTAACAACTATCCCCAGAAGGGGAGGTGAATAGCGGTGGACATATACCGAGACGCGAAGCGTCGAGGTATATATCTAGAGCTAGACACCGACCCTGAGGGGATAGTTGTTTTAGTATTTACCAGAAGATAGCGATAAAATGCACTTCATTTTTGCAAAGAAAGGACAAAATTTTAAGGTTTTTTTTCTATATCTAGCACGCACGCTTCGTGTACATTTGAGTTTCGTTTACATTCTAAATGTCGTGGATTTTAAGCAGATTACGAAAGAAAAATATTTGTCCTAACCATTAAAACTAAAAAAGCCAAATCTTGTTGTCCTCTTCGTGTTTTCTGGAATGGTTCTTCGTTTAAAGCAATCATTTCGTCGTCTATAACTAACGGGTAAAGCGACGCCATTTTGACTACCGACTCAAAATTAACTAATAGTCATGGATATTGCGAGATACGGGAGCCAATTAGAGCGCGCGAAAATGGATATTGTTTGCTTTGGTAAATACTAAACTGGTATACATTACCAGAAGTAGTAGCCAATTTTGTGATTAGTTGGCTTACAACAAATTAAATGTTAAGGCTTGCATATAGCCAAGAGTAAGGTGTGAGCAAAAAAAGAACAAAATTAACTTCATTAAAACGAATGTTACGAATGTTCTCCTGAACAATGTTAATGAAACTAACTTCCTAGCGAGTTCTGTGTGGCTGCTTCAAGTTCATTTCTTAAAATTTGTTGTTCTTCCAGTTTTGGATAGAGTTTCAGCTCTTCAGTTATAAGATGAATTTTGTAAAGAGGACTAATTGCAATTTCTATGTCCAGTGCGACAACTGCCGTTTGCTTTGAAAACTTTTTGTAAGTAAATCCAAAGAAATTCCACTTAATAAGATGAGAAGAAATTAATGATGCATTAGGAAACACCTATAATAGAGTAACGTACCGATGACAAGGTTGCCAACTTTAATTTCTTGTAATAAAACAAGTTAAGACGGGAGTACACCCAAGGCACACTTTGTGGCCACTTTTCCTCATGTTTCATACGATATTCTTTTTATAACACTGATGGTATGAAGGGGAATCAGCTTGAATATTTTAAGATTTAATTTTCGGATTAATTTTGAGTTGTATTTTATTTTTTGAAGATTGGTAATTTTAAAGAAAATTTTGCAATTTTTTTGGGAAGTTTAAAAATTAATTTTGAAGTTAATATTTGATGTAAATTAGTCAAACCGTTCTCAAACCAAAGCTGTACTAGTCCCTTGCCAGGAGGAACGGTTTGCTGATTTTACTCAGTATTCTTCTTATTCAAATATCTTTTTCAACTTCCTCACTATCCAACAACATTTTAGTTGTACCCGGGGCTTAACGGCCTTTCTTGGCGGGGAATGGGGGTGGGGGAATGTTTCCGCGTGATAACTTTTAAACTTAGAATACCTGAGACAGCGAACTACAAAACAGTTTACAAAACACCAAAGATTATTTCAAATAAATAAAAAAATAATAATCGTGAAAAATGCTTGACTTTTTCAAGAACTGTTTTTATCACGCGGATGTCATGACGCAAACTTTCGAAAGCGTTTTCCTGTTTTTAGAGATTCCGCTTTTTATCGTTGCTTTTAGAGATTCCTCTTTTTATTGTTCCTGCTTTTAGGGATTTTTCTCCTTTTATGTTTCCTGCTTTTAGAGGTTCCTCCTTTTATCGTTCCTGCTTTTCCTGTTCCCCGATTCCAGTTCCAAGATTGCCCGTTCCTATTTTTAGTACTAGCCTCAGAATGCTTGAAACATAATGTTCGAGGAATTACACGGTAGCGCGAACAAATCAAGTTTATGTTCGAGTGAAGAAAAAGGGGTTTCACTACGCACACTCGTTGAATCTTTTTTTCCTCGAGAAGATAAACTTCATATGTTCGCAGCAACGTGAAATTATCTATTACTATGCCAATCTACGCTCGGCCAATTAAATGGCAGAAATGTGTAGACTAGCAATATCTTTGAGAACACTAATGAGGATTTGGAAAATTTGTTCCTCGTATCCCGGATGTAGCTTCGTATGAAATCTACGAGTGGCGTATATTTTACAGTAAAACACTCATATGTAAATAACAAAACTAAATATTTCCCCTGTCAACAATTAAGCCTATGGGTGCATGTTTTTCAGTGTTCAGTTTATCAACCCAGGCATGCCTGTGTAACCACGCAAGTCATATAGATTACAAAGATACTGATAATAACAAAAATAATGATGATGATAATGATAGGGAGGATGATAATAATGATATTGCTGATGATGAGAATGATAACGACAATAATGATGATGATGATGATAATAATAATAATAATGATATTGCTGATGATGAAAATAATAACGACAATACAATTGAACCCCGATAACCAAAATCCTCCATAACTTGAATTCCCCTCTAACTCAAAGCAACAATGACCTCCACCTCGGACTTGCATCAGTTTATGTAATTTTAAACCCAAATAACTCGAAACCTCAATAACTCGAAGTATTTTCAATTTCCCTTGACAATTCAAGTTACCGGGGTTCGAGTGTAATGATAATGATAACTTGATAATGATGAAGATGATGATGATAATATTTAGCGATAATAGTAATAGTGATCATGACAGTGCGGATAAAATAACGATAGCGTTGATTATGACGAGTTTATAAAAAGTTTATCTGAAACACATTTACGAGAGACAAAAAATGAAATTTTAAGATGCTATGAGTTTTCAAGCATAATAGGTGACAGCAAATGCGTGTATAAGTAAAAACACTATGATCCATAGGCCTTATAATTAACGTAAGTCTCGACAAATTACGGCTTGTTCTCGCCGGAAATTCTCGTCATTTTTAGTCGTGGATACGCGAAGCGTAGGACGGTTCCTGAAAGGTAACCAAGCTTCTACATGAAACCGAGGCGAAGGTTGTCCTGGCACAGTTAGAGAAGTGGAAAAGATTATCAGAAGAAAGAAACTTATTAGCATGTCTATTATTTCGACTTCTCTTACCGTGCCAGGACAACTTTCGTCACTCTGTCTTATGTAGAAGCTTGGTTTCCCTTCAGAAACCGTGAAATGGACTATTACAAGAGAACTTACAGGGGGATGGGTACTCCCCCCAAATATTAGTGGGGGTGTGCGGCCCGCTTCTCAAAACCCTTATCCTATTTATGACCAAAATTTGCGATTTTCCCTACCCTATTTATGACCTGAGTGGAGCATGATGAGTAACTAATTTTAAATTGCTTCTTCTAAAAAAATGAATTCAAGACTGGTGCAAAAACCGATACCCTATTTATGACCAAAAACGGCGGTAAAATGTCCAAAATCGATATCCTATTTATGACCAAAACGGCTGAAAACCATACCCTTTTGGGCCGCACATACCTATATAGCCCCTGTAAGGAATTGACACCCCCCCCCCCCCCCGGGCTTACCGCTCAGGCAAGCGGCTGGTTCTTTTAAAAATGTTGTGTTTTATGCAGGAACTTCATCAGTATCTATGAAGTAAACAAAACAGTGCTCGCTTCGCTCACTCGTGAGAGATACTTTAAGCATTCGTATCCCCGCGCGGTCATGTAATACCTTCTATTTGTAATTAACATCAAATGACGTGCACGAAGCGAAACTTTGAAGTAAATACTTGGGTCTTCTAAAGAGCTTAGTAAACAAACTCAACAAATAGGTTGACAGCTTGAAAATACCTCTCAAAACGAAAGCTTGTATTGGTTTTGAAGTCTTGAATGTCTCTTGATCTGTTGAAACAGCCTCAATGACTTTGGATTACTATTTCAACAAAACATAGCTATTCGGTGACAAAAAATAGCGTTCTTTTATGATATTCATCATCTGCTTTTAAGCTCCGTCTCGAGCGGCTCTTTTTTGATCGTCTCGATTACACACTTGATGCAAAAAATATCCGTAAATGGCGTATAATCTGTCCCTTATGTCGTCGCTCTAACCTGCTTTCACCTTGCACTCGTTAGTTCTCTTATAATTTTTGCTGGCGCGCCTTGTTTTTAAATTACTGAAACTTAAGATTATTCAGCGTTTGTCAATAAATTGTGTAATTATAGATTTTTGATATAGTTCTATGAAGTGGTCCTGAGTGTAAATTTTTCGTTAACATGTTTTCTCACTATTGCTGTCCTGCCCATTGGAAAAAGATCCCTGTAAGGGACCTCAAATCCTATTATCTTTTTTTCCATGGTATACCTCCTAGGTCCTAAATGTTAGTAAACAAATAAATAAACAAAGGCAAATCTTTTAAAAGTTTGCTACGGCTTCAAACTTTTTTGACAAACGTAAAGTAAAAAGTGTCAAATCGTGTCAAGATCTTCTGCAAAGAACACACCGCAGATAATCTCTTTTTAAAAGAAACCGGTTTTCTTAACAGAAGACCAAAATGACATGCAACTGGCCAAGATTTAAGAACATGTTAAGAACACACCCGAAACCGAGGAATCGCTCAGAACTTTAATATTTGGTTACAATATGACACAAAACAATGGATTTGTTCGTTAAACTTCTGTATATAGCTGAGTGCTTCAGAAACATTTGCACTTGGGAAAAAAAGTTAAGCTTTCCGCACTTTGTTGTATTTATTAGATCGTTTTTATTTAAAAAAAAGTGTACATCAAACACGTGTGATTATATTAAGAACGTTTCAGGACATTAATTTTTAAGTTAAATTATCCAAAAAATATTTAAGAAAAAAAAATTCAGCCCTGGGCCAAAAATAAGGTGTTTTTATGAAAATACGAGTGTATACTTTATAAAATCTTCAGCCCAGTTCTCCAGCAGTGGCATTTCGAACTATATATGAATACTAGTTACACGATATATGACTATTTTCAAACATTTACTAGACATTTTATTCAATTTTCAAACCCAACAATTAGGGTACTTCTCAAAAGCTTACTTTCCACTGTTAAGTTGAGATGATCTAGTGTCGTCCCAGCTGCAAAAACCCCTGCCAAACATTTAGAAAATTGCAAAACAGAAACACTAGCCGAAGAGAAAGGTCGGCTGTTGCGCCCTTTTCGTCATGCATATTTCTCTCTATTTGAACTCTGCGCGCTCATTAATTCATCTTTGAGCTGAAGATCCTGACGTATTCAAAAACATGATAATTTGTCCTTGAAATGACCGGGCATTCTACGCACGGTTATTCACTAGTATACATGATTTCAAAAGTTTACATGAGGCGATTATTATTGGTACTTGTTAAATCTATTTCCATGATTTGTTTACTTGGAGCAGATAAAATTAAACAAAACATGACAGACGCAGCTATCGATATACAAAGAGCAAAACTGAACTGATCTCAAACATTTAAACCAGCTGAGGTTGGCCTTTGTTGAGATCAGTTGAAATAATGGAAGCTTTGAATCTTTCTGCTTTCAACAGCAGTGACGAATTCAACGGAAGTCTTTTAGTTGATTCTCCGTTACTTCAACCTTGGATTATAACTCCTGAATGGGGGGTTAAAATAGCTGCATATTCCTTAATACTTACAGTATCGGTTCTTGCAAATGCGTTTATACTCTATACAGTCAAGAGGAACGCAAATGGACGAATGCGATCAAGTGGCAATCTTGTACTGGTTAGTTTGTCTGTTTCACATTTGACCATAACATTAACGTGTGTCCCACGAATGATCGAAGTGTTCGCTGTTGGATCATACGCTTGGAATATTCCAGGTACTTTTGGCTTTTACATTTGCAAGATAACGTTCTTTTTGGCTGATCTAGGAATTGCCGCCTCGTTTATTGCGACTGTTATTCTGTCGCTTGATTGGTTCTTGGCAGTCACATTCCCTCTAAGGAAACGAAAGAACGCCCAAGTTACACGCTGTGCTATCTTATTGACTTGGATGATTTCAGCGTGTTACGCCGCTCCGATTCTGTACAGCACCAACGCTCGCCATTTTCTGGGAAAGACATTCTGCTTCAAGGGTGTGGAAAGAATACCAGCCTGGAACAAGGTCAAGATTTTCCTTTTGGGCCCTCTTCCATTAGCTCTAGTAGTCATTTTCAACTCAGCTGTCATCACCAAGCTTTGGTGCCGAAAGGTCCCAGGCGCTCAGCCCAAGCGATCGTCCTTTAGGCGCGCCAGAGCAGCCTTAAAGCGACAGAAAAACCGCAAGGCTTTTAGGCTATTAGTGGCTGTTGTTTTGTTATTTTATGTGTGTTTTCTTCCTTATTGGATAGGGTTTATTGATTCGACGTATTTTAAAACTCGGGAAGTTTCTGGTTCGTATAAGTTTATGTTCAGTGCTGTTTGTTTGGCATACGCCAGTTCAGCACTTACACCAAGTATTTTGATCGTACTGTGCGAGAACTTCCGAACGGAGGCTGGGATTGCCTTAAGACGTATAGTAGGACAGAGGGTTCTACGAAGGATTATACCGATTGACGAAACGCAAACGATGACCCAAACACAGACTCAGAACTTTAACAATCGCAAAGTAAACGTTCCCTAAATTAGAAACTTGTTTCGAGCAGCGGCCATTTGTTCGAGCAGCCATTTAAAATCAGTATACTTTTATAATTTAAAGCCTAAAACGAAGAAATACAAATGTACAGTATCAACGAAGAAATACACATGTATGTTACTGTACCATTTGATGTTTCCAAACAAGCCCTGAACTTTAGATAAAAACTGATTGTTTTATTTTAAATAGGTTTAACTTTTTGAAAAATTGTCATAGAGTACATTTCAAAATCAAACAAAATCAAAAATTCGAAACAGTTTGATCACTGCATGCATCTGAAAATAATTTAAGAAAATGAAAGGTTTGAAAAAAAATAGTCCATTGCTATCAGATTTCATGACAAAAATATATGAAAACGTTCATTGATAAAAGATAAAAAGTTTTCGAGCTTTCGGCTTTGCCTTCCTCTCGTAAAATGAACAAAAACTAATCACAACAGCGCAAATAACGTTAACAGATGAAATTAGCATAAAATGGATAAGATTAGATAATATATAAAAGATAAAATCATTTTTTCAACCTTCTTCTTTATCATTTTATCTTTTATATTTTTTTTACTTTTGTCCATTTTATGCTAAGTTTATCTTTTTTACCTGCACTGTTGTAATTGAATTTTTATTCATTTTACCTGACGAAGGCAATATGATCAATTGCCTAAAGCTCGTAAACGTTTTAACTTTTATCAGTGAACGTTTTTTTTTATTTTATCAAGCAAGCAAATTAGTAGTAACGAAATTAAACGATGTTCATCAAAATTTAAACGCCTTTTCCATAAACCCAGATCTTTTCACATTTCAATGTTAAAATATTTTCTATTTGAACAGTTTTTTTAATATATCAAACTGTTTACACGCTGAAATTCAAATACTTTTTTCATTTCTTTTCATGTCCCAATGCTGGCAGCCAATCACGCGAACAAGCAAAGCAGGTGCATATAGAAAGGTTTACTTTTATTCAAGCTTTATTGATCCGCCTTCTTGTTATAACGTAATCTTGAACAGATTCATGAAACTGAATGCGAGTTAAAACAGCTGAAGACACCTCTAAGTTTATTTTGCTTGAGCGTTTTGAAAACTTCTTTGTCAACGCTTACCCAAGCTCTCCATGCGAATCAAGCAAACGTACCCAGCAAGTGGATTTGTTTATATAGGACGCCGAAGAAATTGTATTTGTTTTAACGAATATCTAACTATCAGCGTTCGAATACTCCTGACGGCAAAAAATTTCATCTGCCACTGGTCTCACCAACGCAATGAAAAGAAAAAAAACTGAAAATGTTTTAAAAATAATTTCGCACCATTTCATACACTAATTATCAGCTTCAGGTACTAGGCGTTCAGGATGCCATAATCACATCTGTTGTATTAGTGGACAGGCCAAGATGATATTGGTTTTCCCTAGCTGACAAAAAACATACCATAAAGTTCAGCTTTTTCCATAATGGGTGTATTTTCGAGGGTTTGCTTGTAAGGAACAGAACGCCTTTCCTGGTTTTCAGATATAACCCTTTCTTTAACCTGTAGATCTCTTTTGTACCAACTCTGGATTCGACCTACCTGGTAGAACGCAAATCCCTGTTACTTAACTTGCTTTATTGTCATTTTGCTTAATAATCTTTGAATAACACTGAACTAATAGAAGAAATGCATACAACTTCAATCTTTATTAAGTTTCAAATAGCATAGTTAATCCTGAAACTGCTCAGATAATGGAGTAATTGAT
>JAOBRD020409510.1:0-19212 GCA_027575215.2 Hydrozoanthus sils | reverse complement strand
AATTTTTGGCTCTTCGATTCGCCCACAAGCGAAACTGAGGTGAATATGATAGGCATGGCCTGCCTTGCCGTGTCTTTTCTCAGGTCTACTCAACTTAAGTGCCTCGAGCAAATTTTATTTTTATCTCAAAATGTTACAATGTTGCAAAAATGTCAACTTTGGCTCACATTTGAGCTAAGCATGTTTCGCTTCGGCGACGGTGGCACCTGACGCCAGTTGTTTACATAATAGCTTGAAAACTTTTTCATCGAATGGCGCTAAGGCCAGCTGGACATTTCAGTTGGGCGTGTCGGTTTGTTTCCGAACCATTAAATATTGAAAGTGATCAAGCTGCTGATGACAGAGTATTGTGGGGAGTCTGAAGCGTTTATATCTCAAAGCAAGAAGTATGAAATCATTACTAGATCTTTTAACATGATCAATACTAGGTAAACTGAATTAGGCCGATTATCTCACGACAGCCAAATCAGTTACGATTGAAAACGTTGGAACCGGCTTTATTTAAGTCACAATTAATTTTCTTTCCATGAAGATTCAACCTAATAAACGATCAACTATTTGGATCAACTTGGAAGTTTATAATGTTTGTAAAATTTAGCAGGAACAACTAAAATAGGGTGAACACATTAGGAGCTGACACCTTCCTGTGGCAAAACCTTGATACGAAACGAGGTGCAAGGGTCGTAGAAAGTCGGAAGAGGATCCATTAATCTTATGCCACACAAGCAAATTGGAAATGTTAATGACTGTGGTATTTTATCGCGATAGCTCATTGATCTCCTCGTGACAACTTCCATCCGTTTTTCAAGTGTGATCGACACGCAACACTTGTAAAAACTGATTCAGCAGGTTCGGGGATGTACTTGAACAAATGAGCAACTCTCGTCGGAAAATCGTTCAAGGCTTCAACTATACTCTCCATGTTTGCTTTTGAAGGAACGAAATTAAAAGGATTTAAAAGTTCAAGTCAAGGGCAAGTTGAAACAGAAGACAAAACGAAAACATGTCTTTATGGATGGATAGTGTTTGTGTCCGGAAAAAGCGTCTGAAATCATTTTCAACACAAACATTTTGCTCATTAAAAGCCTGTCAGAAAGTCGCTAACGAAGATATTATTATCATTAAACCTTCCGTAATCAGGCATCTTAGTAAGCGCTGAACGGTGTTTTAAAGAAAAATACTCTTATTTTCAGTTTTTTAAATTAGATTATCCAAAATTAAGGAAGGAGAATAAACCGATTTTGAATTATTAATCGTTAATGTCTGAGTTTTTTGTTTTTGATTTACTTGAGCCAGTTGCATGCATTCGGTCGCGCGAGCATAATTGTATGCTATCATTGCTTGTACATCACCGTTATGCAATTTGGTCACTATCTCGTATAAACATGAACTAATCAAGTACAATGAAGCGGTTTTTGATGCTTTTACGAAACATAACACCACGTTGACTGTTTGTGTTGCCACATACGTTGCATAATATAAACTTCCACAAGACTTAACTACCCCTATTTATAGGATAAAAGAATTAAAAGAATTGTTTTCATATCAACAACGAAATTCCACGAAACTATAGGTTATCGAAACTGTTTCACGTGTCAATCAAGTGAGTCAAAACAAACCAGTTCTGTAAAGTCTTGAGTGTTCTCCTGAGAGAAATTTTAGCCTACCCTGTAGAGATATGTATTATCTCTAATATTTGGAACTATCCACTGTTTTAAGTAAATGTTATTTCTTGTTATTTAAACATCAAACTTCACTGCACAATGTTTATCACTTAATTTCAAAACTTTCTATGTTATACAAAACGTTTTTTTTCTGCCTTTAAGAAGAAAAGTTCGAAAATGTTTATAAAAATGTCTAACGAAGGTTCGAAGCTTCAACAGTAGATAATGACGTATTTCGGAGGTAATAGGTTTTTAATTCAAAATCTTGGTTTATCTTCATTCATAAGAAGATAGAATTTTAAAAACTATATCATCCCGATCCCTGTGGCCCCTTCCCCCTTAATATATTTCAGCAGAATCAACGTAAACACTTAACCTCGAATGGATTTCAAAACAAACTGCGACACTATACGACACTCATTCGGTCTTTCTCTGCAGTAATCATGCTTGTATGTTGAACCTTTTTTTATACTGATACACGTTTTTCTTAATATAAGCGGAACAATACTATACCGTTGGCTCAGATTGGCCAAATTTTAAGAATAATTTTAAAAAAAGGGTGGGGGTCAAAACTTTACTTAGCTTTGATCTTTAACTGAACAATACAGAATAAATGGGAAATGCTTCGCCATTTATCATCACTACACTGGAAATCGTGTCGGGAAAATGACTCAGCTACGAATACACGATAAATCAGCGGGGATGAATTGATCACTGATTCGTTTTCCATTGCGTGTATTGCAATACCCGGCTTAGGATTAGTTTTTCTTCGATTTAAACACACATGCAAAAAAGAACAATTTAAGAACAATTTGAGGCCCAAACCGCCAAAAAAAGTAAGGAAAATAAGCCTCAGCCAAACTTACTGGTTCTTATAAAAAATGTGTATATCAGTGCACTTCGTAATGGCGCTTTATTGCCTTTTAAACCTTTTGCTGCATTTCATTTTCCGGCGCCGGCATCTCATTTGATAAGATAGTTTAAGAAGATAACTAAGAAAAACAAAAATCTTGAAAGTGTTTATTTGTCAGAAACTTGTGGTTTAATCATCAGTTGTTGTGCGGTACAAATCTAATCCAATTGTGTCTGGTCGAGCTGAGAAGACCCGGGTGGGGAGGGAAGCGTTGTGTACCTATTTTAATCAAAGTACCCCAACCAAAAGCCATGTTGTACGTTACAATTTTAACTAAATGTAAAAGCAAATTCACGAAAGAGATGTTAATTGTTACAAAGACGTATTTTGCGGCTTTACTTCTTAAAGTATCTTCATTCGAGGGGTTTTGCTAATGACCCTGGGAGTGTCGTTCACGTAACCAAAGAATGGAAAAGTAAATCTTGTTTGTCCGTAGCAAAGGAATGTAAGTCATCCAATTTTCAAACACATATTAGCTTACACACATCTTTGTTTCAAATAGTAGTTTGTAAAAATTGTAAATGCTCTAAAATTTGTGGGTTTTTTTTAACCCAGGGATCTTAGGGTTACGGAGAGGTAGTCAGCTCGAAAGTTGGCTGTAAAAATTAAATTTTAAAAAATGCTTTACAAAGAATTTTTAAAAATTCAAACTTGCCATGTTTTTACAGTTTATGATTTGGAGCTTTCGTGTTGTATGGATAGAATTTACCAGACCTGATTTTGTGTACTACTAAAAAGGAAATTTTAAAACAGTATTTGTTTCAGCAGAGTATTTTTAGTAGATTTAAACTACGACGCTTAAAGTTCCGAGACAACTAAACCAATGAACATCAACTAAAAAGTTAGCCTCCACTTTTTCTATTCATTTTTTGTTGCAAAAAACTGAAGGATTAATCGGAAGACTGAGGAGCTGGTCAGTCTATCGACATTTAACTTCTCCTTAATTAATTCATATACAAAATAGGTCATTTAGCCTGTAATTCATCAAACATAGAAGGCTGCCGAAGGTAAAACTAAAAGCAAAATTCTCCTAAGCTTGGTTAAGAAAAAAGTTAAGAGAATGCAACAATAAAATAAATGAATAAAGGACGAGTTTGTTCCGTGTCACGTTGCATCCAATATTAAATGCTTGATAAGTAAAAAAGGCATTTTATTCGCATTTTAATGATTTTATAACAACTGAGTGCATGATCTGTCTCGAAGAATATATTTCTACTTAGTTACTGTTTTGTACAGTTGGGCTGTATGAGTTTAAATTTAATCTAAGATTTATGACATTGTCTCTTCTGTGTGAAAGACAGAGGATCCGCGTGGCAAATACTATCCCAAGCAAACCACAAGGTTTTACCCAAATCTAACTTTACAACTTCAGCTCCTGAAAGTTGGCCTCGCTAATTTTCAAGAGAGATATTCCCTCTCTAATGGCGTGACATGGCGAGAGAAAGAGACACAAGCGATTTTTCAGCCAATCAGAGAGCAACGTTTGGTTATCGACCCTTATCAAAGAGATTTTGTGTTATGAAAAGGATTTCATATATTTTATTGTATGATTAGTTTAGAAAATCGCTTTAAGAAGAAGGGTTAGGGGAGGAAGGCTTAAAGTTCTCTTGGCCAAGGCCAAATAATGCGAAAAGTAATCGGAGAAATATGCAAAACAAAATTTGCTGTCTGAGCTGGTTTTCAGTCTTTCTAAATACAATCGAAAGAGGCTTAGTGTGATTCAAGCTTGCCTACGTCAGTGCTGGATAATCTTTACCCAAAATCTAAGTCGCGGTTGTACACATAAATCAAGATAACCATAAAGGCTGTGTCTTAGCCTTTGAACCAGCTGATCAAACCCTAAAAAGTGAACATTCTGTAGAAATGATTGGTCCGTGTTATTCGTTCTAACTTTTGAATCAGCTAGTTGATGAAATCCTATTAAAGGCTATTTAATTTGCTCGGCTTGAAAGTAAAAATAATTTCTGCTTTTCATTCTAACTCCTTCAGTTTGAACCAGTTTTCAAAATCCTACAAAATAACAGTTTCTATGAAACGTCTTGTATTTTTAAAAATAATTCAATGTTTTGAAAGATTTCTTTTAAAGTAAGGCAGACCTTTACAGTTAATAACTCAGTTGCTGTTGTTCAAAATTTAGTTTGCTGGAAACAAATTTGAACTTGAAAAACTGAACATTTGGAAACAAAACAAACACGGAACCAAAATTTTGGAATAAAACAGACAGCATAACTGAAAAGCTTTTGATAAACATGTCTTCGATTCTCCCAACTTAAGGACCACCACTTTTCATTAATATATATTGGTTAATGTTAACTTGCCATCTTCAGACGGAAAAGCTCCGTTTAATTTAATGCTCTTTTTGTGCAAGTACTGTAAGGACAAGTTAAATGTGGATAAACATTTAGGCAAACATTACATGGAAACTACTCGTCACGTGGTTTGTGTCTCTTGACCAATCGGCTGTACCGATTTAAATAAAATTTGTAATTACTTTCATCTTGTAAAAATTCAGTTGCTTACTTTGTACACAAATTAACCCACCCTTTTCACACCTGTTTAACTTCACATGTTTCCGCTTCTAACTGATCAAACCTTCGTGTGCAAAAGTGATGTTCTCAAACTCACAAACGTAAATGCTCTCATGGTGATTATCAAGCTTAATTGGATAGACCCAGTTCACAAGGCGGTCAATATGGATGAATATATACCTGATCCAAAATTGCTGTTGCGTAAAACTGATGTGTTTTTTCTCTTTCGAATTTTCGGTTGTTGTTACCATGAGAAAAATATTGATTTCCTTATTCCAGACGGGTTCGAAAAACCGTAAGTTTTAAACTCTTTTGAGAACTAATCAATAGGTCCTTAGCTATTAATTATATGTATTATATTTTTTCTGCAAGTAGCATTTAGTTACTTAGCATTGTAATGCATTTACCTTATGAAAAATACGCACTCGTTACAACTCATCGTGTGAATGGCGAAAAAAGCGTTGGGTCAAGTTAATATAATACAACTCAAATCATCTTCTACACCTCGAAACTCAATCGTTATAACAAGGAATAATTCGTGCGAGCTTCTAGTCGACAAGTCGAGTCTTTTATGCACAGACGAGGAAATTACTATACTTAAAACAATGCGGAACAACGATAACTAAAAAAATAACACGGACAAACAAATATTATACTAGTAAAAGAAAAGTCGAATCTGATCTGGCGGCAAGCTCCCAGTAGTTGTCGGTTGAGTTACTGAATTTCTACATCTGGGTGAGTTGTTGGGTAATAAAAACTCGTAAACTTGCTTATGACCCCACATTGAAAATTAAAATTTTTAGCTAGGGAAAAGGTAGGTCAGCAAAATATGGCACCAAAATTACCAATGACAACAATAGCAATTCAAACACAACAATGGTAATTACAATAATTATTATAACAGGCTGACGTGTTACGTCTACTTTTCAATCTCAACTATCTTGTAAATTATTAATAGCAACAACAGAGAAACTCTAATAACAGTAATGATAATCAAAATAATATTTAACGCTGACATTACCTCTATTCTTCAACCTTAACTTCTTTTTCTTCGACTTTGCTTTGCACTTTTCAACCAGGAACAGACACAAATTCCGGTATGTTATTCCATCACTGCCACAAACATGGCTCCTCTTGGTATGACACTGATTCGGGGTCGGACAGAACGGCACTCTTTTGATCTTTGGTTCTCCACATTTTCCTTTGTACTTCAAATCCAAAATCTCTCTCTTTAGTTTTGCTTCACACTTAGCAGCTCGGAAATGGCACATCGTTGGGTAAGTTACATTATTTGATCCACAAACGGCGTGTTTTGCGTTGCGAACACTCTTGCACAATCGTGAAGGGTCGGGACATCCTTTCACTTTCTTGTGCTTGTTCATTCTCGGCCGGCCACAAGCTCCTTTGTACCTCATGGTAATGTTTGTGCCATTTTTCATCGCCTCACACTCGGCGTTTTTAAAAAGGCATATGTTGTTATACGTCACGCCATTACTGCCGCACACGAGTCTCTTTAGTCGAAGCTTTTGCTTTTGAGAACAATCGCGTATTTTGCATCTTTTTCGATTGGTGTTCCGCCCGTGAACAACTGCAAAATATGGAGGTATAAAAACATTAAGTACTCAGCATCATTTTAACTCTGAATTGTGATTGACATACCAACCGCACATGTTCCTAAAGATATCCTGAACCAAGTTTCTATCCAGCAAATTTTATCAATTTTTAAAACCGTTTTCAAACAACGGTTTGTTTTGTAACTTGTTACCAAGGGAGAAAGCAGTGTCGGTGTTTACACAGAAGCGCTGAAAGTCAATGATTGTCTAAACAAGCTCCCTGGCATCTAAATCTGTCAAACTCTCAAAAGGGGACTTCAACTCAGTTTTGAACTCTTCAACTTCAAGTCATGCGAATAAAATACGTTTATTAAGTCGCTTGATTATTAGAATTGATCGAGATTTTAAAAGACAACTCGTTCAAACGAATGAGACTGAGTTAAATGCTGGCACAATTATGTTGAACTTTTTGCAACAAATTCTAACTTTGATGAAAGTCTCTGTTGGGTTTTTTTGATAAGTCGATAGACTACGGAACGCAAACCATTTTGTTACATCTCATAATCTATTTTCGTGCTGAGAGCAAAACTCGGTTTAAAGCAGGTCTAAAGTGCTATTTGACCTTCTCAGCAGCAAGAGGTAAACTTAACTGGATAAGTCTTTGATACTGTTTATTTTACTTGGGGTTTATTTTCACAGCTTGAGACTGACAGAGCATGTGATTGCAGTCGTTACATCTCTTTAGTTTCAAGCTGACCGACGAAAAGCGGAGGTCGTCAAAAAGACGGCAGCAAAGCTAAGCAAATCGTACTAAAATTAACCAAGCGATTGTCTATGTTTGATGATTATTCGTCTGGTAAACGAGTGAAAGGATTTTTATTGATCTGAAAGCGGAATTCGACTGACACAACAAAGACACAACAAAACTGAACTGATAGTTTCAATTGCGTTTTGGTCTGTAGATAACGGGCACGGAATATTTCGGCCCCGCAATGGCAGTGAAAAGATAAGAAGACCGACCTTATTACTCTTCAAAGTACTCGTCCTCTTTTATCATGCACAACAAGAATGTAGTTGTAGCAGCCAACAAGAGCAAAGTTGCTGCAAGTGATAGCATACGCAAGGAAACGAAATATTAACTCGGTTATAAACCCTCAAGTGGTAATGAGGAAAAAACTTTCTAGAAAATATGCTCGTGTTGTTGAAATTCACAAGATGATGAAAGGCAATCATGCAGCCTGGCTTCTTTAAGTTCAACATTTTATTGAAAAATTTAGTCAGACAAGACTTGAACAAATAGTGTTACTGCAGATGTACATTTAGTATTTACTTTTTATCATATTGATCAATTAAAACATAAACACTGTAACGGCGAAGGTGAGCACAAATGCAAGTATTTTTTCTCTTGAATACAACGCCCCATATGTCAAGAAGATCATTCGACTTTTGTAAACGTAGTTGTCGCTCGTAATTTATGATGTGTGAAAACTAACAGCCGCCATTTCCAGATGTAAAGCTGTTATGTCCGCTATAAAGGGTAAATTGACAGCCAAAACGTTTGCATGATGCTCGAATGTTGCATTATGACCTATTTTAAATCAACTAACTTAGTCTTTCTTCCCTTTTGTTTTTGTACAAGACGTACGCTTCATCAAATTCGAACTTGAGAAATGTGAAATGTGAAATGTGAAATGTGAAGGTCTAACGACTTGAAACCACGATAAACTCAAAGTATTTTAATCTAACTTCTACAAATAGCATCTCGTTTGCCCGAAGGCACAAATGTTGTCATCAAAAGTTTCAGTTGCTACTTTTTGCAGCAACTCGCCACAAAAGCGGCAGCTAGTAAGTTATATCAAAATAATCAATCTCTAAATTTTAGTGCCATTGTTGTGTGGCAGGCAACCGATCTTTAATGGGAGAAAAGACAAAAAGTAAAGCACGAGCATCACAAAGTGAAAACTGCAAGATATGGCCACGGGGCCATGACAAGACCTAGCTTTGATAGAAAGTTAACAAATGTTCTCTGAAACATATAGTAGCCATAGACCTTTGCAACCCTTAAAAATGTCTTAAGTTTGAAGGTTTCTTACCTGAAAAGATGAAGATTATTGCTAGCAGGAACAGAATTCGATTCATAGCGAGAATTTTGAGCTTTCTTTTCCAATCGGGATTGCGCGTGTCCAACTTCGGCACCAAAAGACGAAGTAACTGAGAACTCACTAATTGCGTCAACTGAAGGTAACTTAATTCACTCGTTGATTAAATCTATTAAATACCTACCCTTCTGTTGTCTGTCTCTATAAACATTTAGCTTCATTCCATGCGTAGCAAAAATTAGGTTTCAAGAGCTCAATGTTTGTTCAGTGATACGATCAGCCCTGACAAAGCCTATTAATTCTCACTGGTGCAGACAACGTATAAATCATAATTCCGGATTTTGTTGTGTTCATCCCTATAACTCAAACACAGCCGCATGGCTCTTGTTTAATTGATTTATGTTTCCTGTAAAGGTATTTTACTTGATGTTTAAGGTTTATTCACTTCAAGGAATCTTTTATTACGTGTGGCAGCTGTTGAAACAGCCCAGATCACAAATCCTCAAACGAAAACATGGTTTATGTCAATCAATCTTTGGTGGAATTTTGAAGCACATTTCCCTTCACAACCAATTATAAACAAAAAAGGAATTGACCTAGGAAATGCCCAGAGTGACAAAAGCAAAACAGGAGTAAGGTTATAGACCCCATCCTTGCACTGCCTCGAACCTGTAGTTGAATTCCTATAATGTGAGCCCACTTATTTTGCACTTCTTGAAAAAGCAATTATTTTAATACCCATTACAAAACTCACGGTTTACAGCTATGAAAAAGAGACTAGTTGGTGCTTTGGAGGACTGTGAATGTGGGAAAATCATCAGTGAGGGTTAATGGCGTGGTTTTGGTGCATTGGAGGGCTGTAAAGTCATCAGGGTTATTGTATGGTATTGGTGCGTTGAAGGACTGTGAAGGCGGGAAAATTAGCAGGCTTTATGGCGTTGGTTTGGTGCGTTGGAGGGCTGTGAAGACAAGAAAATCATCAGGCTTTTAATATGGCGTTGTTTTGGTGCGTTGGAGGGCTGTAAAGGTGGGAAAATTAGCAGGCTTTAAGGGGTTGGTTTGGTGCGCTGGAGGGCTGTGAAGGCGGGAAAATCATCAGGGTTTATGGCATGGTGTCTGTACCTCCTAAGTACGTGAAGTAGATGTTGCATCCGCGCGCAGGAATGAATGATGGAATGGGAAACACTCAAGGGTTTTATAGTTGAAACGTTTAAAGATCTACTTCAAGCAATCGTGTAATTACGTCTTTCAAATAACTCCTTTGTCTTCTCTTAGTCGATCTGTCTAAGCTAAGGCAAAAATCGTCAGATTATCAAGCTTGCTCTTTCGTTGCTATAACTCGACATTTAGCTTAAAGACTTATGTTAGGAAAAAGACATACTGTCCAAATGGCGGGTCTAATAAACCAGAAACAAATATGGGTATCGATCAGTATAGAGAGGATCACGTTTTTTGAGCAGCTGTACAGGCTTTTATATAAGAACAAACTTTTAAAGAATACCATGGCTGAAAATGGCCCACAAATTAAGAACAAGGTTGAATTGTGATCAAGCAAATTGAAAACACACTAGAAGAGTTCACTGCCGCGAAAATTCCAGACATTCTCCTACCGCTCGGGTTCTCGATTTGATACGTTTTGTTCGTGTTTCTGAAGAACTCAACAAGAGTAATGGAGATTGCTTAACACGCTTCAAGTATATGAAAACTTGTTAGAATTAGTTGGGTCATCAGGCGCTGGAATGAAGAGTGATAAGCGAGCTCGTCACGTTCGCGGACGTTATATTGACAGTTTGAAGATTTGTATCTCATACCGGCTGAATGAAATAATACAACAAACGCGTAGATATTTCCTCGCGCCCTTGTTCATTGTTCCAGGATAACATTCTACTGTTTGAAATATCAGGAAATAAGAACAGTTTTGTTGCTGAAATCGCCAAAAGTTTAAAAACAGCCTAGCTTCAGCCGAAAGAAACTGGTTCTTGTTAAAAGGGGTGTAGCTCTAAGACAGTCTTTCTATAAAGTCGAGTGGCTAGAGCTTAAGAAATCTACAATCAATTTCCGTGACATTTTAAAGTGCATCGCTACAGTTTTGGCGTTGCTTGTTCAACTAAGTACGAGTGAGTTAGTTTATTTAACTCAACAATGTATAACTTTCTCTTCTCTAGAAAAAACATCTTAAATGATCTTAAGTAAACCGACAGTGTTTTTTTTTTATGGAATTCGATTACAAAGACAAACTCTCTAAGGCCGAAATTTGGCAGACCTGTAGGAATTCAGTAATAAGTGACGAAAGGAGTTTAAAGTTGGGAAGAGATAAATTGTGTTAAATAACATACAGTTAATCCGGCATTCATCAGCCATTTAAGACAGTAAACACACGGTACTAAACTTGACATGATTCAGAAAGTTTACTTCTAGCAAAACTTTGACTCTTAATTGTAATTTTTATCTTTATAACTCTACAAACCTCGATTTTCAAAACATACCAAGAATGTTCTCGACCTATGGAATCTGTCATGACGAAATGACCATTCAATCATTTTGCTTTTCTTCAAAATGGGTTGGTTTAAAAAAGGCCAGTTATGAATCAGCCCGTTATGTATGATTTGCTATGATGCGATCCCCGATAACATAAAACTTGTCATAAATACCGAATAGTTTTTAGTTAAATTTCGTTGAGAACTTTAAACTCAACTCTAACGACTAGTTCAAATACTATACTTTAAATCTTCTCTGATTTAAATTAAATCCAAAGTACTTTGGTATCTTCAATTGACTTAAGTCAATGCTTTTAACAAAAATATTGCAATTTTTGTTCCTGAAAAAACGAGAAAGAATGTTTTTCGCAAGGAAATTATAATCTTTTGATTTAGAAGGCTCAGCATGGGAACATAAAACCCGATAGAGTCTAAGATGTTTAACAAGGAATTTGGCGCCGCTATCGGCGTTATATATTAACACAATACAGACAAAATTTACACGTGATCATTTCTTCGACCCTTTCACTTCTAATTGCAGTACATAAGGTCATTTGTTAACCACAAGCAGTTTATGGGACAAATGTTTAAATCAAATTTTCATACTTTATTAGTTCTTGAGTCTCGCAAGGTTTATTCAACGAAGATTTTTTAACATGAGCGAATGCTTAGACTATATCTAAACTTCCGGTATCGACAGTTTAAAGAGCTTGGACCGGCTGCAACGCAGGCACGCTGTTGCTAATTATGCTATACCTTTTCACTGAATCAAAATTGTTGTAATCAACTTCTTCGTTTTTGCATCAGTGTTATTTTTATATGTCTTTCTCCGACTGGTTTCATAAAATCTTCCGCAGTCAACATTGCTTTGTGGCATAAATTTAGTGTCAGTCTTCACTGTTCCCTGTTATTCAGCAGACAATTCACCGCGTTTTTCATACCGTATTTGAACTGAACAGTTGCCCACCTTGTCAAACCATTTGTGATTTAATTACATTTCATTTATATAGTTGGTGATTTTATTGACAAATTTGTAAATGAAAAAGTGCAAAACTGACAAAGAGTTCACTCCTCAGTACCGAACTAACTCGACATCACTCTTCGAGTTAATTGGTTTTACTTACAAAAAAGTTGCTTTATAGGCACAACAATTTGTTAAAAAAATACCATGTACGCTTTTTTTATAAAAGCAGACTTTATATAATAAAGAACACCCAGGCCGAGAATGCCCGCAAACTAAAAATAATCTAAGAACAATCCGGCCGGCCGAAAAGAACTGGATCTGGCCAGTTTAAATTTTAAAGGTCCAGGGCCAATCAGAAACAAACTGTTAAGTTGAGACACTCTCCAAGCCCTACAAGCACGCAGCAAAAACTGAGAAGGCGCGCGTACATTTTCCCCGCCGCAACTCTCCAAATTCCCGCGCTTTATCCGACCAGAGCGGGAGAGTGAACGGCGTTGATCCCCGAGTCCTTATACACAGATTATAGTGTACATAAAAGTTCATGATAACATTGAGAACAGTTTGAAGCTGAAATTGCCAAATAAGGCTTAAGAACAGCCTCACCTCGGCCAAAAGTTACTGGTTCTTACACAAATTAAAAAGCGTGTAACTCAGTCACATTTTGTATCATAGTTAGATGTTGCAAGACCGGTAACATCATAAGAAGATTTCAGTTCCTGCTTGATAACACACGGAAGTTCTTTGTTAGGATCCAACGAAACAAAATTGCTATATTTAATGTTTTTCATGTTATTTTCGTCATGATAAGTAGCTATGTGAGATTTGTCGGAAGTTTTTGTCGTGGTTTTGAAAAAGATTAGGTCACAACGGAGGCGAGATTCATCCAAACAAACACCTGGAGCTGAACAGTTTCCCACCTTATCAAACCATTTGTGATTTAATTTCAAAAGGATCGATTAAGTACCACCCACACATTTCATTAGTTGGTGATTTTATCAACGAGTGGGTAAATAAGAAAGTACAAAAGTGAGAAAAAGCTCGCTACTCAGTACTGAATTAATTCTACAACACTCTCTGAATTTCTAATTGGTTTTGCTTACAAAAAAGTTGCTGTATACGCAGAAAACACTATGTGCGCTTTTTCTTTCTTTCTTTATTTTTTTTATAAAAACAGACTTTATATAAAGAACACACAGGCCGAGACTGCCAGCAAACTATTAGAATAATCTAAGAATAATCACCAGGCTGAAATTTGATGAGAAACTTTTTTGAGTTTAACTTAATCGTTGAACATAGATTGATGAGTGTACATAAAAGTTCATGATATTAAAACATTGAGAACGATTTGGGGCCGAAATTGCCAAAAAGGCTTAAGAACAGCCTAGCTTCTGTTACTGGTCCTTATAAAAGCGGCGTGTAATCCAGTCACATTTTGTATCATAGCTAGATGTTGCAAGACCGGTAACATCATAAAAAGATTTGAGTTCCTGCTTGTTAACACACGGAAATTTTTTGTCAGGATAAAACGAAACAAAATTGCTATATTTAATGTTTTCATGTTATTTTCATCACGATAAGTTTTTGTCGTGGTTATGAACGAGATTAAGTCATAACGGTGACGAGATTCATCCATATTAAAGAAATTAAACACCTGGAACTTAGCGAATAGTTGATATAGACTTTCGTTGTTCCTGCTTCACCTGCTCAAGATAAATGTTTTTACAGTGATATGGCTCTAACAAAAATCTTTTGTAGTTAAAAAAAACTTAAATAGCCATAAATAAGACTAAGTTTTATGTATATACAACCCATTCCATTATTCTGCTAAAACTTCTTCCATGTACTGCCTTTTCAATGAAGGATGGTTTATCGAAACTGTCGGTGACTTCTCTTTTCTTGGTACGGTTTGCATCACGCGCATCGCGGCCTTTGACAGTGTGTGCTAGGTATTATAAATAATGGCGGGAATTTGTTGTTTCACGCCACGGGTTCAAGTTTTTCACAAGTATCATGAAAAAAAGATATTTTAAGGTAAAGCACTCTGTTCTTCTTTATTAAATTTAAATACATTTAATTGTAAACTCAAGATTCAGTTTTAGACTTTAAACATAGGAGTTTCAGAATGATGAGATGATTCTCGCCAATCTTCCGGTTGCCAAATGGCGCTGTTCGGGCATCTCATTAATAACAGTACTAATTGAGCCGGCAATCTTCAAGTTATTTCCTTCTAATGCCTTGGGAATAGCTTCAAAGAGCCGCAGCTTTTTAAACAGTTCACTCTGTTTACTTCTAATACATGTTTTTACCGAAGTTTTCTGGGGATTCGTATTATAAACGCGGCACTTCATAACCAAATTTCCAACTATCCAAAAGCGATGGTTCGGATCTAGGTTCGGCTCTACTTTTTCTATCTTTAATCACATGTATAGATTTGAGCGTAATAATTGTTATACAAGAATGGCTACAAAAAGAGAGCGATCTGCGAGTTGTGTACAACTCCATCACTTACATACAAACAAAAACGAGATACGAGGGAACAAACGAGATATACATGAACGCTTCGTTATGGCCTTAACAACGGCTGGTTTGCTGCACTAAGAACAAAGTTTAATTTACATACAAGAACTAGAAGTTTTAATTTTACGATTGACAACTAGATAATTTTGCAACTGTAACTAATTTGTCAATCATTTTCAACTCATTTTCTTTTTCGTGGATAGTAAAAAGCGCAAATGTTAAGAACAATTTGAGGTCAAAATCGCAAAAAGGTCTAAGAACAGCCTAGCATCAGTCTAAAGTTGTTGGTTCTTATGAAAAAAATAACGCATATAGAGATAAAGATCTAAAAACGAACTGCTTCCAGGTTTAAAAAGTTTTGAGTTCTGTTATGTTCCCGGCAACAGGCGTTGCCTCGATTCAAAGCGGTTATTTCTAGGTAAAAATAGAAGCCTGTACACGGTATACAAAGCGATAGTGTTCGGGACTGTTTACTCTATGTAAAAGTTCTTATAAATAATTAAAACGTAATAAGGCTATTGTTATTTTTATGTATTTTGCATAATAATTGGTGTTGTGCAAAACCCCTCGGCTCCCCTATTTTGCTTTTTTTTTCAAAAATCAGTTATTAAATCTCAACAAAATCGCAGACTTTTGAATTTCTTGAAACATTGGATATTTTCGGAATCTACTTGTAAAGATAAAGAAAATGAATGTCACTTTGTAGGTTTTCGAGCAGTGCCAGTGGTTTTTTAAGGTTAGAAAATTTCATAAGTTTATGCATCGACACACTACGGAATACTATCAGTTCACAAACATAAGAAAACGGTGTGCAGATTGCCGAGCAGATAAAACTCGGGGACCGTAATCTTGCGATCACTTTATTTTAAGACCAAAAAGTACAAAGTCGATCTTTGTACTCAAAATAATTTTTTCATTATCCGGGTTTAACAAAACAAGCCGAAATTCATGTTTCTGTCAATACCCTACAGCTACGTTACTGGAAAGTTTTGAAAATGCAGAACTTAATCTTTTTAACAAAAATGTGTGCGGACGCGGTGGGAGAGCTCGCGGTCTCTCAGTTCCGATCGAGATAATGGCTACCATTTAAACATTGTTTCTAATCAAACAATAGCCTGTGAACAGGCTCTCTGCTCGAGAAAAAGGGAGAATATATCGGGCGGCGACGCGAGTCACAACTCGCGTGGCTCACTTCGCTTGCCGACTCGTACTCGTGGCGCCGCTCGATATAGTTTTCCCCTTTCCTCGAACAGAGAGCCTGTTCACAGGCTAATCAAACAAGTACGCCTTTACTAATAGCTCTCAGTCTTACTTCTCTTCTTTTGTATAACAATTTGAGGTAATTTGTTGTTTCAGTGAATACAACTGTTACAGTAACTATAAATATCGTGAAACTACTTTGACCCCGGCCTTTGACCGCAGCAGTCATAAACAATGGCGGAATGTTCTTACTATAAACTATAGTTTTCTTTGTACTCAGCTTTGCAAATTAATGAGTACAGGCCATCTGCAGTTCAGTAATCTCTTTTCATGCAAGTGTTTCTTGACTCATGACTACCTTAGCATATATATCTGTATTAAGTGGTACTGTATGTACTCGCTCCCTATAAGGACGGTGTCACGTTACAGTCCATATTTTTGGAGCTTAGGCAAAACATGTCTTTTTTATTGCACATTTTTTTCTGCGTTCGCGAAGAGCTTTGACGTTTAGTAACTATCGCGTTGCCAACCATGCCATTTTGGAATGCTTTTTTATTTTTGGCGCAAACTTGTCAGTTGATTATGTTTTGCCGAGTAAGGAAACTTAGAAAAAGAGAAAGCTAAGGAAACCGAGAAAGCCCAAAGTTCATAAGCCTCGTGGTTTCTTTTTGGGTTTTCTCGTCACTTTTTATGCTTTGTTATTCTTATTAATCCATACATTTTAATGTGTACCGTGTGATAAATAAAAAAAACGAAAAACGAAACTGGAAGTGAGGCGAAAAAACAAAAAACTGTAAACAAAAAAAGCCCGTTCGCAGCCGGTGATATTATTTGTATCCCCAGATTGAACAAAATGAATTGAAGCTTTGGAATTCTCATTTGAGTAAGTAGTCGTCGAGCGAGAGGACGTGACAGACCGCAGCATCAAGAGGATCGCTGCCCTACTCAATTCAAAACGGAAGCGTTTTCTTTTCGATAAACTAGCTGTACATAAGAAGTATTTTGCTGGTATACGTGACCAACCCACTGTCTGATATTTGAGATATAAGTGACTTAACCTCAAGAACCACTTAATCACTTGGGTGTGGGAGATATCGGTTTTACTTAATGCCAAGGTGTCTCCGAGTAATAGAATCTTCTAAGTGTTACACTTATAGGAAATGAACTCAAGAACGTTCGATCGAATTCTAGCTCAACTATGTTGTCGGTATAAACAGCTGACAACTTGAACTGGTGCTAATATTGCGGATTTGGTGAATGTCAACAAATTCAAATACTTAAGACCTTGCTAAAAGACGAAATTAATTGACCTATAAAATTGTTGGTTGTTTTAAAAACATTTTTTGTTTGTACTGCTGCTTATATAAGAGTTAAGCAGTAAACATGAAGAATATCAACGTTTTCGATAAAGAACAAAGATCGAGAAACGTTCTACCACTTGTTCCTTTTTTACTTGCACATCCTTGTATTTGCACCTACTTTAACTGTATCTTTGTACTCATGTACTACATTCCCGCGAAAAGGTTTAACGATAAAAATAGAGAAAGGTTCTACCAGATGAATTTGGTTTTCACTTTTCGAACCCACTTTCACATGTTAATTAGCCTCCCAGCTTTAAAATTGTTGAAAGTCATAAAATGTTCTTTGCAGTTGATAGTCAACGTTTTCACAAGTGAAGTACAAGCTGGATATGCCGGCTCTTAAACTGACTGAAAGGAAACTGTTACTTGATTCACATACAAACTCGATGCAACCCGACATTAGTGCGAGACCAAATTTGTAAAAAAAAACAGTACATGCATGACCAAACATCTACAAACCGTTACGCGCATGACCAAATTTGTCAAAGCAGTAACACGCACTACCGAATTTGAACAAACTGTAACGCGCATGTCAAAGTTTTTACAAACAGTAACGCGCGTGACCAAATTCTTAACGTTGCAGAAAGAACGCCTTTTCTATGTTGCTGACACTAAAGCCACCGAGCAACCCCGGCTAAGGCGTCCCTGCAGTATACAGTACCAAACAATTCATGTTACGATCACCCGCTCGTTCCACAATAAAAAATTTATCAATCTTGGTAGTTACTCTAATGTATACAAATACTGTTTTTTCACCCGAACAGTTGAAGAATGGAACGCTCTACATCTCTAATTGATCAAACTAATTCAGGTAGTTTTAAAACCGTTCTGGCCGCTTTTCTGGACCATTAGACAAGTTTTATCGTTTCTTTTCTTTGTTCCTTTTTTAGTTGCACATCCTTATATTAGCACCTACTTTTATTAAATCTTTGCACTCATGCATTACATTCCCGCGATGAGAAATCTAATATAAATAAATACAGTACATAATAACACGATATAAAACATTAGTATATACCAAATCAGCTTTTTTCGCGCGCTCTAAGAAACCGTCAAAACGGCGACTCGTTTCGCGACAATCTCGATAAGGAAATTCATGAAATAAACGATTATGTCATTCCCTTTAAACACAAAAATTGACCACTAAATTTGGGATGTATGATTTCACAATTAGGATGAAAGTTGTTTTACCCCAAAATTTCAAGAAAAAGTACAAAGATCAAAGTGAGCGCGGGCTCTTCTAACGTGCGTTTGAAAATTTTAAAGTGATAAATTTGGTTCAAACTTGACATTCATCAACTCTCACCTGAATTTATTCGACTGATTTGGCATATACTAAAACAATTATCCCCGCCAGTGTCGGTGCCTAGCGATAGACCACTAGTACTAGTCACCTCCACTTCGGGGGATAATCGCTTAATATGATACAATACAGTACAGTAGAAAACAATAAAACAATATGCAATACAATAGTCATACACAATACAACGCAATGCAGCGTAAAACACAACATTTTATTTATAGCCGGCTGGTTAGCCTAGTGGGTAAGGCGCCAGTCTTTCGTGCGGGAGGCCCGGGTTCGATTCCCGGTGCCGAACCTTAACTCAGGGTCTTGAAGTAGCTGAGGAGAAGGTGCCTGCTTTGCTCTAACATCTGCAAACGTTAGACCTTTGCGTCTTCTCGGATAAGGACGTTAAACCGTAGGCCCAGCCTCTCAATCTCCTCTGGGGGGCTTAAAAGAACCCACAACACTTGGCGACAAAGAGTAGGGTGATCCCGGTGTCATGGTCTGTCTCTTCTACTAATTGAGGGCAACTCTTACGAGTATAGTTGTGAGCCGTGTATAGCGGACTATCTAAGACCCTCAACACCACAGTCAATTGTGAATCATTGTAAACACATGGAAAAGGCACTATATAAACGCTAAACACTATTA
>JAOBRD020409401.1:7061-19213 GCA_027575215.2 Hydrozoanthus sils | reverse complement strand
CAGGTTTTTTCACAGGTATTTAAGTCTTAAATTACTGCCCAGACTTTTTTCACAGGTTTTTTCACAGGTCTGTAAAATTCACAGGTTTTTTCACATGTTTGGGTTATCTTCATGTTAGCTCTAAAATTAGCTAAAATACAAAATGCAGTTTTCACAAGTTTTTTCACAGGTTTGTACAAATTGCTTCAGTTTTCACAGGTATTTCACAGGTTTTTTCTTAGGGTTTCTCCCAGTAGTGATTGATACTAACAATCTCTTATACAATATTAAACATACATTTTATTTCTGATGGGCAGGCATTAAACATAGTTCTTAGGAAAGAATTTGAACTTGCATTTGATTTAACTTAACATTTATCATCTCACATTTTTTGTTGATCTGTAAGCAGGATGTTTGATTTAGTTGCAGTCCTGCAAAATTGTGCAAAGTTGATTCATGTGACAAGTATAGACCTCATTAATGGCGGCCATTTTGATGTTCTTTTTTCTCCATTGAATTTAGCCTGGTTAGCCTTGTTTTTGAGTTGAACTTTCAAAAGAATGTTATCCAAAATTAGGCTAGTAAAGTAAGCCTTACCTAAATGCAGACAAGAGAATTTTAAAATCGTCATTTATCAATAAAGTCTATTGTGATGTATCTGTTTCCGTTCTTAAATTTTTTTTCATAAATTTCTTCCAAAACAAAAGTTTAGATACTTGCTATCCAAATGTTTGCTGTGTACATTTTATGTTGTATTACATACGTTTGGATAAGTCTTGTTGTTTGTCTTTAATTGAAAAACCTATTTATTTTGTTTTCAGTTGAGAACATTTTTTGTTTTTTGTTGTAGAAATGGCTCGTGATGGACCAGTAGGCCTGGGTCCAAACAGTATAAGCCCAGCAACTCCAAGGTACTCGATTTAACACAACATTCAATTCTCAAAGACATGAACAATGAACAGTGTTAAGTTTTAAGAAGCTTGTAACTTGATTTTTTAGGTAAAGATTTAAAAAGGTTGATTTGATATATTTTTTGTTTAAGTTGTCATGTTGCAATATATAGGTAGCTGGGTGTTTTTGTTCTCACTTTCTGATTGAATTTGTTTCAGTAAATCATCAACTGCTATGGGAGGTGCATCACCCCTAGTCTCGGCAAACGCTCGGATGTCCCCATTGACAGCACTTGTAGCACCCAATTCACCGCTTGCAACTCCCCTTGCCCAAGGACAGGGTTTGTCCCCTGCCTGTGTAGCCAATAATAGAGTTGCCCGCACATCAAGAACCTCATCCGTTGCTAGTGACAGTGTTCCTATGACATCATCACCCTCATCAATGCCATCATCCCCAACTTCAGAAAATGAGTCAGAGTTATCACAGGATGGCTTCATGGATACTGATGATCAGAATTCCAACCAGTGACTTTCAATGAATTGGTTATGAATGCTGACTTTCAGAAATAGTTCAATATGACTATTCTCTTAACCTGTTAAGTGTAGTTGTATACAGTATTTAGAAGCCTTGGCAATTATTGTAAATTATACTGTTTTTAAAGTTGTGCCTATATGTGCTAGAAAATATCAAAGGAGAGGCAGGTTGCTATGTGGCTTACTGGACTAGTGGGGCATGGAATACCTGTATATAGTAACATTAATATTGTTAGGAAGAAAATGCCATAAATCTTACTGTTAAGTAAATTTTGATAACTATATTAATGTATTTTGCTTAGTGATTAAGTTTGAAAATTAGTCACTCTTAGTGGATAAGTGAGAATGCATTGAATAGATGCATTGAAGATTTTTTGGCAATTATGAACATGACCAGTAAATGTGGCTCCATGGTACCGGTGTTTGTTACTTCTTATGGTATTGGCCAATACATTTTGAACTGTATAGGCATTTTATTGTACAAGGAACAACCTGCTGTTGACTCAGTAGGCAGAATACTTGTAAATGTGAGTTTATAGACTTTTTGGTCGTGAAGTTCTGTAGTTAAACAAAGAATGGATATTTTGGTATTGGCAGCAAGATGAGGGTCGTAAAGGAAGTTTCCCAACTACAATAAAGTTAGTTTACAAATACATTATATTGCAAATTTTACTTCATTGGACTTGACAACATAGAGACAACGATTTAATCAAGTCTGAATTATGCCAGTTCGTAATCTTGAAATACAAGGACTCTTGCTGATCTTTTATGTAGTGTGTCATTGGCAGAGGGGCCCCAGTAATTTTTTGCTTCCCCCGCCCATGTTTGTACATCAGATCAAGGGGAATGCTCTTTTTGCATTGTTTCAGTTGGTGAGATTTTTCTAGAAGTAGACATGTGTGAAGAGAACTACAGAAATAAAACTACAAATATACTAAAATATGATCTTAGTTTTTTTATTATTAACATGCTTGGGTGTGGGTTAACTTTGTTGCTTTTGGGTTCTTTCAGTTTTCATTCAAACTGAAATCGTTTGTGGTCTTAAATAACTACTACTTTTATACTAAGTTTTGTAAGTTAACATATTGTACAATACTAAAACTGAAAATCCTTCTGTTCAACTCTTTTTTTTTTCTTCATTATTTCAAGGTACTCAATTGGTTTAGATTAACAAGTTGTCAGTAACTTGAGTTAATGGAACCACATAATTTATTCAAAGTAGAAAATACAGGAAAAAATAAGACAGTTGTAAATAAGTTCCCTGTATACAAGAGGTACTAGAGATAAAAGAAGTTGTTCTACTTTTTAATTGATGTCACATGACCAGTTGAGAATTTTTCCTGTGAAACATTGTGGCATCGCCTAGCTTTCAATCATCTTTCCTACAGTTATAACTTTAAATATTGTGATTTGCTAAAGATCTCAACCATAATTTCATGTTTGTTACTATAATTTTCATCGTTATTATTTTTGCTTGAGATCTCAACCAAAATTTAATTTTTTTTCTTTAGTACATAATCATTATATACTGCTTAAGATAAAGTGTGTTTCGCTGTTATTGAGTGGTAGCCATACCCTTTAGAACTAGAAGTATTGTGGTATGGAAGGTGCTCTGTGCTTATATGGCTCATATACAAGCTAAAAGCATTTTGTTCCAGTGTTTTTTAAACCAGGTTTAGTTGTTGGTTTCTCTGATATACTTATCAGGTTTGTGTTACTTCCCAATCTAATCAGACAATGAGAGGAGTGAAATAAAGTATTTTAATTAAACGAAATTATGAAGACTCAAATCTGGCCTTGTTCTTTTTTCATGGGGATGGGCATACACCAGAACCACAAATTTTGAAGTCACTTATTTGCTAAATTGGTGCTCTTTTCAATAGATTCAATAAAGTTTTATTGCCTGACTTTGTCAAGTTGTGATTGAGAATAAATATTAAATTATATCACCTAAACTGTGAGTTAAAGAAACCATACTTCCCGACTTTTGCATTGATTTTTAGGTTTGAACCAGAGTCTTGATTACAATCAGTGAAGGTCTTGAAATCATTTTTTTAAAGTGAAAGTCACCTGACTTAGTAGAACCAAATTAGTCTCATGTGTGCGAAAGCTCATTCCCCCTTACTACCATTGTTTTGGGGTTACTTCAGACTTTGTTAAAGCAATGGACATTTTCGCAAAGCTATTAGACGGCTTGCTGTTCCTTGTTTTGGTAAACCTGCATACATTTAAGACAAAAGTCCTTTGATAAACTTCCTGCCACATAAATGCCATTATTCACTTAATACCATGGGTGACAAATTACTCTTTAATTTTGGCACGTAATTTTATTTGTAATTTGTAATTTCACATGTGAAATTACAAAATTGCCATGGCAACAGTTTCAAAATGGCATCCAGATTAAAAAAAATTAGCGAGGAAGAAATAAATTCCTTTAAAACTGCAGCAGAAAACCAAAACACAAAAAAAAGCACCTTTAATTGGCTGAGAGTTTTTTGCTAATTGGTGTGAGGAAAACGGGAAAGAAAAATTCTCAGAGAATTATCTTCCTATCGAGTTGGATAAATTGTTGGAATGGTTTTCGCGTCTGTTTGTAAACAAGACGGGACTGACTATGAACCCGGTTCCTTGAAAGTTATGCAAGCGGCCCTTGACCGCCATTTAAAGGAAAAAGCTTGTTCCTTTTCCCTTCTAAAGGGCGGAGAGTTAAGAAATTTTAAAGAGTTTCAAGCTTTTAAAACCAACCTAACATGTTTTTAAATTATAATGATTCGATTAAAGTAAAAGACAAGTACTTCTAAAGGCGTGAGTCGTAATTTGTCATCCATGGTATTAAAATGTAAGCGAATGTTAACTCATGAAATTAGGAAATAATTTCACTTGCGTGTTGTCAAAATTCTAGCGAATTTTTGAATTTTGACAACACGCGTGTGAAATTATTTCCAAATTTCACTCGTCACCATTCGATTACACATACGCATATCACGTTCAGTGAAACACGGGAAAACTTAGCACTGACTTGCTACCAAACAAGCTATCTTGGGGAAAATGTCAACTTCCAATTGGTATTTTTTAGGCTAATTTTTATCCCAGAGGTATCTTTTATTAGGAAAATTTTGTGTCTTGGTATTTTTAGGGTATTTTGGGGACTTTTCTGATGGTCGTTTCAACCCTGGAATATCCCCCACTGGCTTGAAATGACAAAGATGGACATATAGGGCTCCTCACTAATAATGGCAACACAACCCAAGCACTCTTTCTACCCACTTTGGCTTAATAAGTACAGGACAGAAGAGTTGTGGAGCCAGAGATTGAGAAAAACAAAAATAAAAATTGATAAGTAAAGTTCCGACATGGAAAGCAACTGAGTTAACTTTATGATTCTATACTAAATGAAAAGTTGTAAATTATCCAGTTTGTTTCTGCTAACAACAGGCTTCATACACTGAGATACCATTTGTATTGTCTGCTACAAAAATCAAATTTCTTGACAGGTTTGCTGTAGACAACCAGTTTATTTTGTTGCCATGACGTTCCATATGTGCCACAGACATTGGCTGTATCACTGTGGAGCCTATACTTGTTCTATCTTCTGATCCATAACCCTCATTTTGGTCTTTGTAATGCCATAGGACAAGTTTACAGTCATTCCCACCTGATATGAGCACTTTGTTTGCTTCAAACTTTGGAAAATGAACTTGCGAGACTCCTTGGGAATGAGCTTCTAAATTGTAGGCATGGCAGAACTGCTTTTTGCCTTCAAACTGGAACATTGCAACACTTCCATCGCCTGGAAAAAATTACACAACTGTTAATTACACAACAATAAGATGCTTGAGTGGAAGTAGATTTTGCCCAGACAGTTACCATAATGATACTTGTTCTTCTCCACTATTTTAGTTTTTGGTTTTAGTTTTGTTTCTAATAATAACTATGCAAATCGTAGCATAACAGTAATACTGGCTGGATTGACCTTAGACCCTTAGTGCTACAGTACTAACAGCTAACTAATGCACACTCTAAAATCATGCCATTTATGTTAGTTTTACTTAATTTGTTTTTATTAAGGTAAGACATGGAGACTGTGAGGGGCCCAGGGGGGGAAGTTGGGGGTGCTCATCGAAGGAAATAAATTTGACCCCTAAAAGATAGCAATAAAATAACATGGCTTTATTTATCTGGTTTGAATTATGGCTATACTCAATACTGTCAAGACACTGTTATGAAGTCTAGATTCTTTAGTAAGAGACATTTAATTGATTCTCTGAATCACGTGTTGCATTTCAGCCCCAGGGGAGGGAGGGGGTACTTTAGGGTTAAAAGGGTAAGGATGACCATTGGAAAAGTGCCCAAAATACCCTAAAAATACCAAGGATAGAAATTTTTCACCCTAAAAAATATCTTTCGGTTTTAAAATTACCCAAAAATGCTGAAAATTTTCCCTGGGTAGCTAGCAGGTTGGCGCTAAGACTCCTCATGTTGTGCTGAATGAGATATGCAGTAAATAAAGGTGCATGTGTTAAGGATGCTTCCAAAAGGACTTTTGTCTTAGCTTCTTATCAGTATGTGTAGTTTGCTAAAACAGGGGACTGTAAGCTGTCCAATAGCTTCGTGTTTTTCAACCCTAAAAAATACCAGGCTCTTTGATGGTTTAACAAAGGATTTCTTTTAACAACCCCTAAAAAATACTGGACTGATAACTTTAACCCCTAAAAAAGATGATGATCACATCTACCACCCCAATATAGGGAGTATCCCCCCCCCTCCCCAGATTTCAGCATTGTCAACAATATCAATGTTTTTGCTTGATTTTTGCACCAACAGTCTCTTGCAATTCTAAGCAGTGATCTTACCAGCTGGCCAGCTTAATATGGAACCCTAAAAGGTTATTAGCAATCACATACATACATCCTAAAAGATAGCAAGAACATGAATTTTAAACCCTTAAAGAGCATATGACATGAGTACAGTTTTTCAATCTTCAAAAAGTACATTATAAAAAACATTGTTTTGCCAAGTTTGAGAAACACAAGATGAAAGTACGCCAAGATATGGCGCATAGAATTTTGAATTTTTCCCACTAAAAGTATCCCCTCCAAAAACCAACAAAATGACGTGACTGGTCATGTTGGTCTCGTCTCAGTCCATTTAATATGGTGCCACGAAGTAAAGAGATAATTTGATTTTAAAACATCCGTAACTACTAGAGTTTTCGATAGAAACTCTATTAGTTGCAGATATTTTAAAGTCCATTTTGGATGGACTAATGTGAGACCTGTTGCGTCACATTGTTGGCTTTTGGAGGGGACACTTTTAGCCTGAAAAATTCAAAATTCTATGCGCCGTATCTTGACGTACTTTCATCATATATTTCTCAAACTTGGCAAACCAATGTTTTTTAAAGTATACTTTTTGAAAATTGACAAACTGATTTCACGTCATATGCTCTTTAAAGATAGGACAAGCACCCCAACTTTTTTGGCGGGAAAGAGGGGGGATTCTATAGAGGAAAAGTACAGGACTATATCTTGAGGGCTCAGTAAATAGTTTTCAGGGTTGATGCCATTCTCACCTAATCCACAAGCAAATTTTCTGCTGTCATATGCCACATGAATCGAGTTAACATAAGGTGGATTTATAAAGTAGTTGCGTTCGTTTTGTTCTGCCACGTTTGCGTTAAGTTCTTGCACGTTGGCTTGACACAATGGCCGTCCGGATGAAAAATCCCAGCTAAAGATGTTGTAATCCATTCCTCCGCTGATAACTTCCCAGGGCCTTTGAGGTCGGAATTGTACACAACTGCAAATGTCTGTATGCCTCCTAGACAGCGTTTTAAAAAGTTTTGCGCTAGGAAGCTCAAATATCTGTATTTGACCCGAATCATCTGCAGCAGCTAAGAAATTGCTCTTGTAATTCAGGGTGACCTGATTAATTTCCTCTCTGTTTTGTTCGATTTCCCATACTGGCTTTGAAAAACTCCTCACATCTAACATATAGATTTTCGTCCCACAAGAAACGTACAAGTGTTTTGATTCATTGCTGCAAAAGCACACGCAAGATATGTCGACACTTGCTAGATCATCAAACGCCAGTAAAAGCTTATTTTGTGCAACACCGTCCTTTGACCAAAGCGAAACAAAGCCATCTTCACTCCCTGATGCTAAAACTTCATCTTTGCTGTTATCGATGCATAAAACTGGCTCTGTATGACCTCCGTTCCACACTGATTTCTTCATATTTTCTTAGAATACTCAATATAACTGTGGGCAAACCTTAAGGAATCTCTTTGGTATATGCATATAAGAAGTACTTATCAACTCATGAAGCCAACCGCTGCCCTTGTGCTCCTGTTAGACTGAAAAATATGTTCATTTGTTCGACTTCGAGGACGAGTCTTTAGGTTTGACGCAAAGTTTTTCAGCAACCATGAACCCAATGACGTATGTATTTAGGTTGATTGCTATTTAAACTAAAACGCGGAAAGACTAACTTGGAGTTTCTAAAGCTTATTGTTTAAACTGTGTCTAATTTCAGTCGACGCACAGCACTGTGACTTAACAGTTTTGAGTGTTTTCTAGCCAAACGTAAAACATAGCTCACAACAAATGTTAGAACATCGAAAAGGTTGCAGTAAAAAAAGAAATAACAGATAGTTGGGAAAAAGAGGGCAGAACCACATTGCTTGAAAACCATACCGTAAATGATTCCACTTCAGTATTAAATATGAATTAGAAACAAAATTTGAGGCTTTGACACAGAATCACATTACTTGCTAATAGAAGCATCTCACTGGCATCACTTCATCGTTTGCTTGTATTTTAGTAACATGAAGAATATACAAAAGCTGAACGAGCGAATGCTCGAACAAGGTGTTGAAGACGACTATTCATGGCACAGCCAATACAAAGACAGTGCATACATTTTTATAGGTAAATTGAGGTGTATGTTTTAGAAAAAAGTCCAGTATATAAGTACTATTACTATTTATTATTATTTCATACTTACTCCAGACCTGCCAACTCTCCTGCTCTGTACCCAGAGTCTCCTAGTACAGAGGTGCAATCTCCCAGTCTGCAGGCAGTGGGCCAAATTCTCTTCAGTTGGTAGTCTGTTCGCAACAACAAAAGCAACATTTATTCACACTTCAAACTTACTTTACATTACTAATGATTTCACACTTCATTTTAGAGTGCTGGGTCCCCAGAAGTAGTAAAACACTAGTTGAGTCTGGAGACCAAGATTTGGGTTTGTTCTTTAGTGCATATGAAGTGAAAAATTTTATTACTTCAGTGGATAGACTTTGCTAATTGATAAATATCGGTGAAAAATTTTTGTCAAAATCCTTTATGGTTCTTGAGATATGGGATTTAAAGTCTTCAACTGATGACATCCTGAGTGGTTTGGACAAATCTGCTGCCAATCCACAAACTTTGGATGAATTTGAGTCAAACTTTGACTAGTGACCTATCTACATCTCAAGCAACATCAGCAACCCAACTTTGTCTTGAATACATCAAAATGACTTGACAAGGTTGGCAGGTCTGTTATACTAGATAAACATTGAGTTTTTGTTGAATAAAATGTTTTGTCAATTATTTCTTCAACCTTGGGCGAAAGTTTCCACCTCATTACAAGAAACATTGATTTCTTTCTTCACATTTTTTCATTGAATTAAGTGCTCATATCAGTAATTACACAATATTTCTTAGTTTCGAGTTTATCATTCAAAGTAAGTAGTTGTAGAGTCTATAATTTATTCACCTTTGGAGATCCACACCATATGATATGTGTGATAATTCTTTCAGTTCTTTTGCTGTTTCAGTCTGTAGTGGTGGATAAAGTACGGACACAACACTTGGAAAAGCACTGCACATGATACAATAATTATAACTAATATTAACAAGTTTGAAATAATTTTTTAGGTGGCCTTCCATATGACTTAACAGAGGGTGATTTGTTGTGTGTCTTTTCACAGTAAGTAGTTCTTAAAGTAGTACATATGTATTGAGCTGGTTGGTACAATTTTGCTTGTTTCAAAACATGTCATACAATTTAAGGCCTTTCCTGTATTTCATGCAAATAAGTGTTTTAAGTTTCTCATTCAAAATTGAACCTGTTTAAAAAGATTTCTTGCTTTGTTTCTTTAAAAGACTTCAAGATTTTTTCTTTTTTTTTTGGAATTGTAAAGTCTGTCAACTAAAAGACATGCTCTGTTTAGTTCTAGAGCAGTCAGGAATGCTATGAATATATACAGACCTCTAGAGCAGTCTGGAATGCTTAGATACAGACCTCTAGAGCAGTCTGCTTTGCTATGATACAGAACTCTTGCATTTTCTAGCAAAAGTTTGTCCTTACAAGTGTATAGGGACCAAATTTCACTAGCATTTTCTAACTTGGGTCGAACAATTGAACAGTATAAAAGTTTCCAAGGGTTAGTGTCACTGATGTCTCAACAGATTTGGCGAGTAAGGCCAAGAGTGCAGTTTGCTCCCAGTGAGATCTGCTTTATGTGTTGAGACCACTGAAGGTTGTTCGTTATGGTTATGCCCAGGTCAATGGTTTCACTGACTGTGGTTAATAGGGTCCCATCTAGGTGGTATTCTCTGTTTGATGGCGATTTCTTTCTGGAGATATTCAGGGCTTTGCACTTTGGTATGCTAAGGCTCGTTGCCGAAGTGTGACTCCAGTTGGAGAGTTGAGTCAAGTCTTGCTGAAGTGAGATCTTATCAGAAGGCTTTGAAATGGTCTTACATAAATTGGAGTCATCAGCAAAAATTGCTATTTTAGAGTGATGTTGGATACACTGTGGAATATCATTGATATAGGCCTAATATGGAGTCTTGAGGTGCTCCAGAAGTAACTTGTAGCCAGTTGGACGTGGCACCCTGTAGCATTACTCGCTGAAATCCGTTGGAGAGGTAGCTCTGGAACCATTGTCTTAACAGGCCAGATATACCAAAGCAAGACAACTTGTTAATCAGGGCTGAGTGGGGGACTTTGTCAAATGCTTTGGCAAAGTCTAAATAAACTGATCTCTTTCCCTTCAGCTATGGCATTAATGACTTTGTGATAGACTTGAAGAAGCCGAGTGACAGTGAGAAATCCATGTTGCATGTTATATAACTGAGGCGAAATGTGCGAATAACAGTGGTTGAAAACACATCTTTCAAAGCATTTGGACAAGAGGATAGTAGAGAAACTGGACAGTAATTTTTGGCCAGCGTTGGGTCATCTTTTTTGAAAACAGGACAGATACTTGCCAATTTCCACTGATCTGGGAATTTGCCCAGTGACAGCGAAAGGTTGAACAGAGGACAGAGAGAGGGTGTAATTTTGGGCGCATTTCCCTTTAGTAATCTACCTGGAATGTTGTCCAGACCAGGTGCTTTGGATGGATCAATATTGTTCAATACTTTTGCCACCTCTGATGATAATAAATCAAGTTTGCTTAAATTATCAGCGAGTATAGCAGTTGTCTCCTGAGGGACTTCAATTGTGCTGTTGTTTGCAGTAAAGACTGATTGAAAAAAGCAGTTGAATAAATCTGCTTTGCCTTTGTTGTTAGACACAAAACGTTTGCCGTCTCTCAGAAAGCAAGGGACGTGATTTTGTTTTGTCATAGATTTGACGAAAGACCAGAAGCGTTTAGGGTTATTGAGAAGAGATTCTTTCAGTTTGGTGGAATAGTGCTTTTTCTTGATCCTGATAAGTGCTTTTACTTCGCATCTTATTTGTTTAAACTTATTATGGTTGTCGGCACTTCCACGTTTTATTGCTGCAGCTATCAGTTTGTTTTTGACTTTAATTGATTTAAGCAATTCATTGTCAATCCATGGATGCTCATTTACATTTGGTGCTTTGTTTTTTTGGAATGTGTTGGTGGACAGGCGTGAGGAATACATCAGACCAATTGTCAAATGAAGCATTTATATCGTTTTCCACAAAACATAAATCCCAGTTAATTAAACTGAGTGTGTGTTTAAGGCCTGACCAGTCAGCTTTCTCAAAATCATATACTTGTCGCATGACTTGGGGGGTTCTTGTGATTCGAAGGTCAATTCAAAATTTAATGAGTTTGTGGTCAAAGTCTAAAATGTAAAATCCTTCTATGTCAACTATCTTATCGGGAATATTTGTGAGAACTAAATCTAATAAATTCGCCTGTCGCGATGGAAAATCGACAACTTGCCACACTTGCCCACTAGAGCAGCCTGGAATGCTAAGATACAGACCTCTAGAGCAGCCTGGAATGCAATGATATAGACCTTTACAGCAGTCTGGAATGCTAAGATACAGACCTCTAGAGCAGCCTGGAATGCAATGATACAGACCTCTAGAGCAGTCTGGAATGCTTAGATATAGACCTCTAGAGCAGTGTGGATCACTATGATACAGATCTCAGCAGCAGTTTGGAATGCTAAGATACAGGCCTCTAGAGCAGTCTGGAATGCTATGATACAGAACTCTAGAGCATTCAGGAATGCTTTGATACAGACCTCTAGAGCAGTCTGGAACGCTATGATACAGACATCTAGAGCAGTCTGGAACGCTATGGTACAAAACTCTAGAGCAGTCTGGAATGCTATGATACAGACCACTAGAGCAGTCTGGAATGCTAAGATGCAGACCACTAGAGCAGTCTGGAATGCTATGATACAGACCACTAGAGTGATCTGGAATACTATGATACAGACTTCTACAGCAGTCTGGAATGCTAAGATACAGACCTCTAGAGCAGTCTGGAGTGCT
>JAOBRD020409290.1:0-15323 GCA_027575215.2 Hydrozoanthus sils | reverse complement strand
TTCAGGGATTTTATAATTACCTGCCAGGGCCATCTACCGGGGGAGGCTATCGTTCACCTACAATCCTGCTCTCATCCCGATATAAAGGGTGATCAGGACGTTCAGGGATTTTATAATTACCTGCCAGGGCCATCTACCGGGGGAGGCTATCGTTCACCTACAATCCTGCTCTCATCCCGATATAAAGGGTGATCAGGACGTTCAGGGATTTTATAATTACCTGCCAGGGCCATCTACCGGGGGAAGCTATCGTTCCGCCAACAATTCTGCTAGCCATCCCGATACCGCATGTTATTGGCATCATACCACCCGTTGAACCGCCTCCAACTCTCTCGTTACTGTTTGAGTCACTTTCTGCAAAAACAATGTTGGAAAAATATAATATGTCAATGTTCGAGCGAGTAGTTGCAAGAGAAGCTTGACATTCGACTGAAGCTGGACCGATATCTCAAGAAGTTGAGGCAAAAGTGCAGAATAATGAATTTGGCAAAGAGATGTAAGTTATTCTACACAGCGCTCTCTAGATGATAGTGCTAGAAAGGGAAGATTCCAGGCCAACAAGGAAAACTAGATGAGCTTCATAACTCGGCAAGATTTAAATCAAAAAATGAACCGTTTGGCATGTAAGTATATTGGTACTATGGTTCTCAGCTGATAGTAACGGAGCTTATAACACGTGGAAAAATAACCAGCCCTGATTAAGAAATTAACCTTAAAACTAGGTATCTTTCAATTACGTATTAAAACTGCTATGTGCTCCTAAATGCAAAATCTAACGATATGATTGACTCACCATCGTTTTCCTCGCTATATTCATCGTCTTCTTCTTGAACGTTTCCCTCTGAAAGAATGGAAAGATAATTAGAAAAGAAATGGTTCAAGCATATCAGGTCATAAGTGAAGATGTAAAAAGGTAAGCGAGTGTTCTAACCCAGAGACAGTTAAACTTTATAACGTGACTGGCCAAACTTTAGAAAATTTCAGAGGTTGAACAAATCGACGATTTTGGTGAACCGAACTAGAAAGTGTGCATTAGTTAAACTGACAGTTCGTGTATGAGATGAAAGGCTTAGTAATCACGTACTGGGTTGGCACCACAGTGCATCTAGACCAAGAATGTCCGGTACTTTAAAGCCCTGCTCATTTTAATTTAAACACCTGAACACCACATCTAGCATAACAACGGGAACGTACTTTTCATAAATACATTCTTCTTGTAATCACTGGGGCTACCCTTTGCTCCGCCGGGGTTGTAACGAGCAACAACAATCAAACCATGGTTTCTGGATACGGCAGTGGCGATTCCTACTTCAAACGTATTATTCCACACTACCTAATTTAATAAGAAGAAGATAAATTCAGAGAGTTAAGAACTACAAGAAAGGATCCGGTAGGCCAGCAGTAAAAAGGGTTCGTAAAAGCGCTTTGTAATGTAAGAAGACGTTTGCAGGAAAAAGTGTCATTATGCTCTGTTGCTGCAGAGTACCTAGACGGGAGACTAAGTCCTAAAAGGAAACTGTCAGGGGAGCGCTGCGCTTGTTTAATCGAGTTATTTTGGTGAAATCCCTAGAATGATTATTTTAAGGTATTATGAACCTTTTAGAAATTGTAATTGAATAAAAATACAAAACCCTGTAAAACAAAATGTTTTCTTGAAATAACTTTGAGACCCTCTTCTAATTAAGAGAGTAAGTTTTGACTCACTCGGGCAAAGCGATCAATAGAGTTGCCTTTATTTTTTGGCATTCCTCTTTTGAAATCGTAGTTCTCCACTTCATTGTAGAATACTCTAACAATGTCGCTACAGCTTATGCACTCAGAGGATTTCTTTCCCTGACACTTGGGCTTAGCAGGCTTTAACGAGTGGATACTTTCACTCTGCATGGAATCTTCCAGAGAGTTATCCTTTTCTATCTCGTCGTTCTGGGCAAGGTTCTCGGCCCAGGTTTGGGCCTCAGCGGCCAGGGTCTCGGACCAAAACAAAGTGCCAGCACCGTGCATTTTCCTGTACTTGTTGTGGGTCGTCATGCAGCTTCTATCGAAATCATCGTAGGCGAGCCCTGAGTGAAAACGTGCTCTTAGTAATGAAATACATCGAGTAATTTAGGCTGACATGTATGGAAAAGGCTTTGTTAACTGATGTTAATTCCCTAGATAAAAAGTACTAGTTATAACAAACTAGTTTTACTATTGAGCTTCAATGACAATGAACATAGAACATATACCAACCGAAGCCGATTTTTTTCATTTTCATTGAAGAGTCTTATTTCGTTAAGACCTGCATTATTTTAGATGATGTAATACATGCTTTTCTTTACTAAATAAACAACTCAAGTTAATATTGTTTGGTTGATTCTGTTTTGTTTCTAGCCATGAAAATCTAACATCTAATTGGATACTATGTAACTCACCTTCCATGGCCATTAGTAAAAGAAATATCACCAACGTAAACTTTTCGTCAAGCATAGTTTCAGATGGGTGTTTCAAATAGACTGTTAGTAATAAAATTAATGTCAGTTAGTTGCTCGCTAACCAAGTTAATAAGAACTCAACTTATGTTACAGGTCCGCTTGACCGTTGACCTCTGACGCGAACAAAAACGATCTCCAAGAGTTAATGCTGTCTTTGAAAGAAAACTTTCTTTTTAAGGACTTAATAAAACCTTTGTCGTGTAACTTATACATCATTTAACACAATACAAGCTTTAATGGAAATAACGCTGTTCAACGAATACATCGTCCTGTTGGTATAAAGTTAAATCCAGCCCAGTTTATTCATATTGAAACTCAATCGTTAAACTATTTAATCTTAACCATTATTTTTTTTTCGGCGCGCGAGCGGGCAAGATGAAATGAATCCTGCAATCTGATTGGTTCCCTGAGCGGGCGGAATTTTACGATCATGCCCGGGGTCAAATACCAACAGCGACTGCGTGACAAGCAAAGACGACTAAACTCAAAAGGTTCAGATTTTTTTTAGTTTTGCAAGTCTTAGCCTATAAAGCGTTGACATTTGGAAACAGTTTTTGAATTTTATTTTGACATAATATCCGACGAATAAAGTTTTTGTAGAGACAGTGAATTTTATTATCCTGTTGAACATAGGCCTTTAAAAAGGTTTATATAGGTACGGATCTCGGCCTTTGGCCTCGGTCCTTACGCAAACCTCTGGCACAGTTTTTCTCAATACGGACCTCCCGGCCTGCAAATAACATATATATATCTAAGAAAAGCGTAATTTTCTTCGTATGAATATTGTTTTCAAGGATGTTTGGCAAAGTTTATTTTTCGATGGGCGAGTATTAAAGGTCAAACAACAGTCAAAACCAAATAACACGTGAATCCAACGGTATAGTTTGCGAAGTGAAGCTTAATTGTGTTAAAAGATTAACAAATTGGACACGTTATTTGCTTCCCTGAAATGATAAAGATTCGTAAGAAAAATGTGCACTAACAAGTTATATTTGTCACCAGAAGTTTAAGTAATGTTTTGTGGGGAAAATTTGGTGAATGTTTGTTATTTAATTTTTGTGGATACGTAAAAAGGAATCAAAGTTCTGCTTTGAACAAACTTTGAAAATAAACTAAGAAAATCAAGTTTGTTTGAATTGCTTTTTGGATCTCCCCATGTACTAATTTTCAGTCTCAACTTACAAACATGTTTCGACATGTTAAGCAGAATAGGAAGCTTGAGGAGATTTTTTCTTATATATTCATTCATTTCTGTTTTTCAAGAAAAGGTGTTTGATGGGTTACGGGTTATTGTAAACACGGTACTCAGGTTTATGAAGTGAACTGAGGTTATGTAAAGTTGACAGGTAAAACCTGATGTCATTGTTATTCATTTTTTATTAGTCTTTTTGTAAGGCCAACAGTTATTTCCACTATGCTTGGAAATGCGTTGCCCTTTTAGATATTACATCACAAGTTGAGATAATTAAATGAGTTTCTGGGCTAATCTAGGTGCCGTTTATAGTTTCCAATCAAAGTTTTCGAACTTCAGGATTCCTGCCATGATGTATGAATATAACAAAAATATCTTTGAAAACAACCAAAGAGAAACCGTGCGCCATGCTCTCCTTCTCAAGAACGCTCGTTTTTGTTCCTAATGATTTCCAGCATTTAGCTTTTTGTTCAAACACAAAATATAAAATAATATATCGCGTGTTCCGATTGGCTGTAGTGACGCACTTTAAATATGAATAGAGTGGGATTTATCGGCGGTTTGTGTGCCTTGTTTTTTAAAAAAAGGTATGAAACTCGCTTACTTGCACTGTTCATTGATATAAACACTCGCCTGCCGCTCGTTTTTCTACGCACTTTTTTCGTGAACTAAAAAGTTCACGCGTGTTTTTATTACTAAACGGAAAGCTCGCACCCGTTTTATATTTCTATATTACTGGAAAACAGGATGATTTACATTCTGAGAGCTCATGTGATAACGCCTCTTGGAAAGAAGAATTAAGGCCGTGTAGTTCAAGTGCTAAATATCCTCCCCAGTTTTCATGTTGCTGCTTATGTTAACTAAATTTCACAAGACACTGATTAGGCAACAAGAAAGGAAATAACTTAGCTGATTTTACAGCATGTTTTTGTTTTGAACAAGAAAAGATTAGTTGAGCTAGTTGCTGCATGACTTGTAAAGCTAAATTGACAGGAAGAATATAAGTGAAGAGAAGGAGCGAAATAGGGAAAGAGAAAATAAGCAATATTTAAAAAACGTAACACAGAAGTTCATCAAACAAATGTTTATTTTGCTGTGCTGCCATTACATTGGAATGAATTGTTTTTCGCATCAGGGTATTACTGGTCCTTCCCTCCTGCCTCCCGAGAGTGGTAGATTCGTAAGATCTGCTGTTTCGATAAAGAAAATACCGCTGCTATTCTTTCTAAGGCGCTACGCCGTATTTTTTCATGTTCTCATCAATCCAGCTCCTGAGAGATGCCACTTTTGAGTAGACGCCAGGTTTACCAGGCTGAGCGCAGCCGATCCCCCAGCTGACTATACCAGCCAAGTGGTAGCGCCCGCGACGTCTACAGACCAGCGGTCCCCCGGAGTCGCCCTGACATGAATCAATGCCACCCTTTTTCGGGAAGCCGCCACATATCATCTGGTTAGTTATTGGATTAGGGGCGTAGTTCTTGCTGCACTCGCTGCCACTGATCAGCGGTACAATGGCTTGTCTTAAGTATCTGGCTTGAGTTCCACTCTCCTCAATATCCCCGAACCCCGTGACCACGCATTTCTTTCCCACTGGAAATTCCGTTTCCTTATCTGTTGGTTCGAGAACAAGAAAACGCTTAAACTCAAAGCAACTATACTATATTCCCAGATACCAGATATGAGCCCATATTTTTGTCACTAAAACATTTTTCCGGCCGGTTAAAAGCCAATCGTTGTTACTTTTTTAATTTGTTTTCTGAACTGAAGTACAATAAGGAATAACAGCCTTTTGTTAGTACCAGATCAAATACTGCTGAACATTTTTCATTCGAGGCAGAACCAACAAGTTTATTGGGTTTCAGTAAGCTTCAGTAAGTTAGTAATGAGAAAGTTTTGATCAAAATAATCTTCTCTATAATTTTAGTTCCAATTTTTTGTTCTAATAAACACACAGTTTGATTCTTTCTACAAGCCCCCTAATTGAAAGTAAATGAGACTAAATTGAGTTACTTAATCTCGAACCATAACGAAGTTTTACAGTAGCAGCTAAAAGTAGCTTAAGTCGACTCAACTTGTGTTTACCTGGGAGGCAAACTGGCTTGATGAATTTGTTGAACTCTCTTAAGGGTGTCTTCAGCTTGACAAGGGCGATGTCGTTGTCGAAGGTGTTGAAGTTGAATTGTTTGTGGTTAATGATTTTGCCAATATCAGCCAAGACTTCTTGTCCTTCCTTGTTAGCAGTATCAAACTCACCGAGAACAACTTTCACGTACCTTTCCATTCGTGGCCGCTGGAAGCAATGAGCGGCGCTTACGATCCATTGCCTGGTAAATGACATAAGGAGCAACTTACTGTCAGCAGTTAACTTTTACTTTTGGAAAGTAATTCCGTGTTCTCTTTCAGACACGTGCATGTGTTAAGTCTGTTACAACCGGATCCAAGGTAACTTTGACCTTTTAACTATATGTGTTAGTTAAACATAGTGTATGTGCACGAGAAGAAGATCTGCAAAGGTTCTTAGATCAGTAATATAGTGCTTACATTTGATTACGTTACTCCTGCTGATTTTGGCACTATTTAAAAATTTCTCAAAAATCTACATATTGCTGTCGTAAAGCATACGTAACAAGGTATAAGGAAGCACTTTACTTTAATATCGCTTACAATTATACTCTTTTTGAATTACACAAGGCTACTAACAACAGGGTAAAGTAGGAATTAAGCCTTAATTTTTAACAACCCTAAAGTGCTCATAAAGGAAAAGCATAATTGAAAGGTCAGTACAAAAATGACCGAAACATAAAAAGGACAAAAAACCTGTTTATCAACGATCCTCCACAGAAAACACTGGATGTGTTGAACTTTGTGATGCTTCCTCGAAACCTGATAAAACCAACCTGAATACCAGCAACAGAACGAAACCTCTGTGTTAACGAACGGAACGTCTCTTTAAGAGTATGAAACTTGTCGTGCGAGAGGTAATAACAACGATGAAAATACACATATACAAAATTTAAAGATATGCTAATGACAATAAAAGTCATTATAAAGAAAGATTATGTCCTCTTCCGTGAGAAGAAGTACCTTGAGTTAGTAACAATGATAATAACGATAATAATAATATTGATAACAACATCTACAACAACAAATACTAAAAATATTTTAAAATGCCTTAAAAATGTTTAACAAGTCTACGCTTCTTTTACGTTCTATTAACACTGATATTTTCAAAAACAAAAGGTCACTTATCGATGCTAAAAAGAAGAAGCCAATTATTAGAATCAGGGGCTTATCAATTTAAAAAGCGCTTGCTTTGCGCCTATTTTATTCTTTAGCAACAAAGCGAAAACCCCTAGCTCAGTGTGCCACGTACTTTAACAAAACGTTTTCACCATTTTTGAATAACGCAACCGCCTTACCTGCCAGGGCCAAAGGCCGGGCTTTGCAATTGAGCCTCCGACAATCCGACCCTTGAATCCCCCGATACCGCATGTGATGGGCATCATTCCACCGGATGAACCTCCACCCGTGCTGCCTGGGAAAACGACCGGGCCACCCCCTCCTGATGTTGGTTTGCTTACACAAGGGGTTGGGGAGGGGGAGGGGGGTGGGGAGGGTTTAGATGTAGGAAATGGGGCCGGGGCTTTTCCGGTTCCCTTGTCTTCATTGTCTTGCTGGTCAGCTTGAGGAGGCAACGAGGCACTTGTCAGGCATTATACTACCATACAGCAACACATTGTATTACAACACATTGTGATTCATAATAATACAGTACACTATATTACACACAATACAATATAACACAAAGCAAGACAATAAAATACAAGACAGTGAAATACTTTACCAAAATGCATTAAAAACGTGTTTAATTATGCATGCCAATAAACACAAACCGCAGTACAACACACAAATTACAGTTCCATCGAACTTCAAAAACGGTTTAAACTCCTTAAGATGTTTTGACCTGCTATCTTAACTAACACAAATTCAAGCTAAAATGGGAACAAAAAGGAAGGCTTTTTGTGAGGCTATCATTTGTAGTCAATAACTTTTTGGTGTAAAAAAGTTAAGAAAATATCCTTCATTAAAAATTCTTGCGGAATTATTTTGTACAGTATAAATTTATTATTTCTCAAAGACGTCGAGACCAACAAGCTACTTACTGGCTGAAGGAAGGACGTTTCGTTTGTAGTCATCTGGTTCGCCTTTCGCCCCACCAGGGTTATACCTGACTACCATGATGACTCCGTGGTTCGAGGAGACGGCTGTTCCCACGCCAAGCTCGAACGTGTTTTTCCACACAACCTGATATGCCAAGACCACAAAATGGCGTTACTGAGAACCGTATTAACAAAACACATGACGGAGGGTTCTGTTTCACGCATTTTCATTTTTAATTTCTTTTGTTTTAACCTATTATTCCAAGAACACATTATTTCATTTACATTATGTACCGCCGCCTTGTTAACTAAGTCGATGAGGTATCAACCTGCCGTGTGTGTGAGGGGCCTGGGTCCACACACGAAACCTCTTAGAGAGACTAGCCAACGACAGGAAGGAAGGAAATCGTTTGTGGCCTGTGCTCCAGGAGGAGCTAAGAGCCTCAGTAAGAAAGTACATTACAAGGAAAAACTCATCATGGACGTTAGGCCCAAAGTGTTGTACGTAGTGAGGCAAGTGTCAAGTTGCAAAACGTATTTCTCTTTAAATCTTTTGTCGTTGCACGCCGTTACCTTTTGTTGTAAGTTCTTTGTTTGCAAATGATAAAGAAAAACGTGACTTGAAAATTGGCTGCTTTTTCGACTCTGCTCTTGTGAAGTAAGGACCATCCCGCTTGTCTGAGGCTAAAGTTGATGTTGGCCTTTTGGTCAGCAGAAACTGCGGCCGAAACCAAAGCGGAGCTGATTGGTTTTCCCCTACTGTAAAAATTAAACCTTTACTGAGGAATAAAGAAAGTCAATAGTACGTTGATACACAAGTACGAACTCACCCTTGCAAAGCGATCGATACTTTTCTTGCTGTCTATCGCCATCCCCTTCCCAAAATCGTAGTTTTCTCCTTCGTTGTAAAACATCTCTATAATCTCGCTGCAGCTTAAGCACTTCGAAGTCTTGTCTCCCTGGCACTTTGGTTTCGCAGGTTTCACCGAGTAGACAGTTTCGCCTTTGATGGAACCGTTCAGAGACTTATCCTGTTCTACCTCGTCGTTCTGGGCAAGATTTTCGGCCCAGGCTTGCGCCTCAGTGGCCAGAGTCTCGGACCAGAACAAAGTGCCAACACCGTGCATCTTCCTGTACTTGTTGTGGGCCATCACGCAGTTTCTATCGAAATCGTCATAGGCGAGGGCTAGAACAGGAAAAATATAGGATTGATAAATATATAACGCAACATTGCTTCTGACCAACTAAGCCGATTACACTTCTGATAATAGCTAAGCTCTTTAAAGTTGAATAGCTACAGTTTTCGCTCAACATATGATTAGAAAAATCATAGTTTTTATCTTCACCGTCGGGAGTTTTTAAGGTGCTGTCTCTTTGAACGCTGGTCCTTCGTCGGGAAAAATGATTAAAAAAACCCAGCACGTTTAAAACTTCTTATGACGAAGGTTGAAGCTACATAAACTGTTTTGGCTTGATCAAGAACTAGCTGTTGTACTTATTCATCGCCGACTCCCAAAATGCTGTCAAAGTTTAGTGTTTAAAGTTAAACATGCTAGTAACGGCTGTTATCCGAAACAAATAATTACAAAACCCCAAAGTTACAAAATTAAAAACTTTGGCAAACTAATTTTTAGAAGAACAGGATTAAAGGTTGTACCCCTCTTTTTTTCAAGTCCAGTAAGTTTCAATGAACCGTACCGATACTTCTAAAAAGGCGCTGTCATAAACAGCTACCGGTTTTAAGAAAATCTACTAACACGCAGTCATTATACGGTATCTGTTTAAACAGTTCCCGTTTGAAACAACAAAACCCGACGAGTTACAGATCAGGTGCCGTTTCTACCAACTCACCTCCTATAGTAGCAGATAACAACAGAATGATGCACAAAAAAGCCTCGGGAGCCATTCTGAACTTGCGACTCTGTTGACAGAAATACATTTCTTTTGTGTTGAGTGTTCACATACAGTTTTGTTTATAAGGAAAACGAGGCTCGGGTAAATCTACTGGTTCTTAACCAAAAAGGCGTGTACTTATTTTCTATTTTTCTCAAGTGCAAACATTCCGGAAAAGTAAAGCTATTGAGAAATAAGGTAAATAAATCTATGATTTTTTGCCGTAATGTAATGTTAAAATAAAACTCTCGGCCATTCCTCAGTTTCGAGTGCGTTCTTAGCAAGTTCTTATGTTTTGGTCAATTTTCAGCCTAACGTTTGAGCATTTGTGTTGTATGGCTTAAAGACTCTCTTACAAACATCTTTTCTCCTCTTAAAACAATGACTCAAAACCAAAACAAAATTTAAAAGTTTACCTTAGCCCAGTCAAACTTTCTCCTTTCTTGTGGATTGAGATCCCGTACTTTTGATGCTATATAGGTACCGTGTAGAACACCTGTTCCTAGTCGCAAGTAGTTTACGTAATCCAGTCAGTCGAGGTCACTTTAAACTTGTCATCGGCCATGCAAGGTTCAAAGGTCGTGTGGAAGCCTTTTATTTTACACAAAGAACCAGTAATTGTACATGCTCTGTAACTAACACAATGCCCGCGGCAAGCTTTAGCTCAAGTGCTTACTTTGACCTTTCTTCCTCTCTTTAAGATTGATGCAAAAAAAAAAAAAAAAAAAAAAAAAAGTTATGGATTTGTGTACTGCTTTTTAAGTGAACGTATTTTTTCTATCTTATTCATCTTTCAGTGCCGGATGCTATTTGTATAACAATGCCAACTTTTAATTCAAGAACTTCGACTCTTCTTCTCCTTTTAAAGACTAATGCAAAAATCAATCGTAGCTTTGCCGGTGCTCTTGAAATGTATGTAATCTCTTTTTTACCTGTCAGTGCCTGAGGACGAGTTTTTGCCGTTCTTTACCCAAACTAATCTACGGTTAAAATTAATGCTATTGCTTGTGGTGTATGTTTTATTACATTTCGTGATATCTTCCGTCTGTACGCTTTTTGTAATCACCGTTTTTCAAACATAACTACATTATTATTATCTAATATCAATGTTTAATGTTGTCATTATTATTATTATCATTGTTATCATAACTTTATCAACACTATGTATTTTCACCTAAGCTACCGACTTTTTATTAATTATAGTACGAAATTGCTCTATCGTTTGAAATATCACTGCATTAGTAATAACTATCATTGCTATTATCATTATTGCCATAATCTTTATTAACGTTATTTTTCTTCACTTAAATTATCTTAAACTAGTAGTAACCACGTGGTTATGAAAATATTGCCGAATTGTGATTGAAGTGGGAGGAGGCCAATAATTGCAGCTAGATTTTTCGCAAGTGGAGTGATTCTGTTTGAAAGCCGATGATCCTCTGTTTCAAACGATAAATGTGAACGAGCTATCAACATAAAAATGAAGTCTTACACGTGTCGTATTTTGTAACTTATACACGAGCTAAACTGGAACACCATTTAAATTTTACTATTTAGTACCTGGATATTTGATGAATTACAAGTTCCACGAAAGATCAAAAGCCACTTTTTTCCGCTCGAGGGAACGCCAAGAAGAATTACCTAGGTGGATTGGGGACGAAAGTTCTTGGCTATATCAGTTTGAGCTCTTAAAGACCAATTCAAAGTTTTACTCAAACTAATTTTCGACCTTGTGACATGTTTGCACTACAAACACATCAACATCGCCTTTAGCATCGTTGTAATTAGCATTTTAGAGATTTAGCTATCGATCATCAAGTAAATATACGTAGCCAGTCAGCTAAACATAAAGAACGATGGGTATTGATCAGCTAGAGGAAAGCTGACAGCGATATGGTTTAACTTTCTTGCTTAACATCATTTACCCAAAGACAACTAAATCTATGCCTATGGATCGATTTCCGCTTCAGGTTAGAAAAACCCAACTTATTCTGTAAAAAGCCCTACACTGTTGGTGTTGTTCCAATGAAACTCAAGCAAGTTTTTGTTCGTGGATAGAAAATTCAACAAATAACTAAATAATTTTAGAAGTCACACCGAACGTGAACATATTCAGCGTGACGTTTTGCTTTGTTGCTTGAGGTTAATTGTTTTGGATTTACTGGAAATTTTAGAATAGTGATTCTTTGGTGCATAGAAGCAATTTAGGATGTGCCATAGGCTGGAGGGGATTGCGGGGTCCAGGGGATGGGGAGGACATTACTGAAACTAAAACAGCTTATCTGCTGCTACAATGTTATTGGAGTTACTGATGATATCCAAAAATGAATTTAAAAAAATTAACGCGTTGTTTGCGAGTTAACATCAGGCAAACAATAAACCGACCGTCCTTATACGTGTCTTGGTAAACGTCGAGCTACCAAAATTTGGAACTATGCTGTTTTTAAGGATGTAGTTTGAAGGATGGTGGCTGAGTTAAACAGCTCATTTAAAAACTCGATCTTGTTGTTTTTTATATTTTTAATCAAACAATTAACTTATTGAAGTACTTTTTCATATAAAGTAGAGTGAAGGTAGTGCTGTACACTCATGGCCGATGTACGGCTTTCCTTACAATGACAGAAAACAACAAAGATAGAACACGAGAAGACAATATATTTTTGCTGGTCGTTGTTAAAAGAACCACTTTTTAAGGAAGGGAAGATAACAACTTGACAATTTCTAAATGTCAACTTCAGGTATCATAACCTTAACTACATGTTTATCTATTCAACTCTCTTTTCACAAAGCAGTGTTTTACAACCTTCAGAGATGTCTTTCTTTCAAAATCAAAGTTTTACAAAGCCTAAAAGGTTATAAGAGCAGGTTGATAATAGAATTTATAGAATTGAATATTTTGTGAAGATAAACCGTGCCCTTATTCAAAAGCTAAGCATAAATGTACTTTATTACGCAATTTAAAATCTGATTCCCTAAAAGTCTAAACTAACATCACTTTTACTTTACAATTACTTTTTTCCTCAAAAGTAAGAATATTAACATCTTGTTTTTTTTAACCGAATACAGGGGTGCCGTAACAGGGGGGAAGGGCCCCCATCCACAAAAAATAAAATTAAGAAAAATATAAAATAATGTAAGAAAAGGGCGTGGTCGTCCGATTCCCCAAATATTTCTCACGTCCTAGTAACTGTGTTCCTCCCCCCCTCAATAAATATTGTGAAAAGTTTTGAAAGGCAAAATATTGCGAGAACTACTACCACCTACTTAGTAAAGTTAGCGGGTTTTTGTAAATATTTAAGATTTTGTTATCTTTTCATCAAAACTGTAGATGTTCTCACTCGTCTTGTTGTTTTCTCACTTCAACAAACTGCAAAGTACATTTACTGTGACCATTTTATCACTGCACTCTTTACACGAAAAAAACAACCGTGTTTTTGAATTGCGTTTATTTCGTTTGAGAAGAAAGAAAAGATATGTTACAGACATATATGGCAATTGCCGTAGAACAGCCGTTGAGTTACATGGAGTTGCCTCCCCTGTCGGGCATGCCGGTGTATCAATTTATTTGCGTGTATTGGCATCAATCCAGGCCCTCAACTCAGTCACTCGGGAATAGACACCTGGGTAGCCAGGCCTTGCACAGCCGATCCCAAAACTTACAACGCCTGCAAGGTGCCAGCGGTTTTTATGCAAGCAGACAAAAGGTCCCCCAGAATCCCCTTGACAGGAGTCCACTCCACCCCTTGCATACCCTGCGCAGATCATTCTGCGGGTTATAGTGTTGTAGTTCCTCGAACACTCTCTATTGGACACGATAGGCACTCGGGCTTCACGAAGGTACTTCGCCTGATTTCCGCCTTCCTTAGTATTTCCGAAGCCTGTTACGTAACATCTTTGCCCCGGCCTGAAGTTCACGTTCCTGTCTGAAAATTGAGTGTTGTTAAGTTTAACATTAGCAAAGAGTTGCACACAATTATACTGCCGATTAACTTCATGAGAATTCCGTATAGAATAGGAAATTGGATTTTTTTAAGATAAGCTTTTTTTCTCAGTTAGCTGAATATATTCTTTCGGTATATTTGGGTATTTTGTTGCTTTAGAAGAGTAAGTTGCTGCAGTACATACTTCTAAAATCCTCCCCTCCACTCCTTCCCCCAACGTAGTCTCACATATACCTACCTGGCAAGCAAACAGGCTTGATATACCTGTTCCATGCCCTCAGGGGGGTCTTCAATTTAATCAAGGCGATGTCGTAGTCCTGTGTCTGTGGATCGTAGTAGGCATGTTTTATTATTCTGCCTACGTCAATCATAACCTCGCGTCCTTCATTGTTATTAACGTCAAATTCTCCCATTACAACTTTTGTGACCTCCCTACGGCTCGGTTTTTTCCCGAAGCAGTGCGCTGCAGTGACGACCCATTGCCTGGCAAAATACAAAGGTACTGTCGCTTAGCACAACCTTACTACTCATTAGAATAAGATGGTCTGGGCAGGGAACCAATTGTTACAATTCGAGGGGGGGGGAGGGGAGGGGGTGGGAAGGAACTCAAGTGAGTGTTTACAAATCAACGTTTAATAAAGATAGAAGTGGAGCAGTCTTCCAGCAATCTGGAAAAGATTATTAGGTCACAAGTCACGTGTCCATTTGGTATACTCACAGCCAACTAAACTCCAGCTGCTTCAAATTATTAAGTTATTGAAACTAGTATTAAGTCAAAACTAAAAATTGGAACTTAATACTGTTCGTCGCCTAAACATGCAAGATACAATCCTGTATTCTAATTCAATAATTTGCAATTTGGGTCAAGACATCCCTGACAAAAACTTTTATGGAAAAGATTGTTCACAAATAAGTTAGATGCTTTTCATGTCTAAACTTTGTTTTGTTTCTACATGTTAAACTTAAGCTTTAGAAGATATTTTCCGTGTTTCCATATTCTGTCTGAAACACGCGGAATTGTTGGTAGAACACGAGAAATTAAAGGCTTTGATCACGAGCTGAAAACGAGTGATTCAAAATATTATCGAGTGTTCTCCCAACAATCCCAAGTGTTTCCAACAGAGTATAGAAACACGGAAATACATTCTAAAGGTTACATAAAATAGTAACAACTAATGACTTCATTCATGATTTCCATCCAGATTTAGAAAATGGTCCTCGACCAATCAGTGCGCGCGTATTATATCGAAATTGTTTTATAATATTACTTGTCTATCACCCAGTAAATTATGATGTCAGACTAACCGGTTGATGATTGATCCACCACAGAAAATGTTCGTGTAGTAACTGTAACCGCCATTGCTTGAGATGCCGTAGCTCCGGAAACCAACCTGTGCAATGAAAATGCAATAAAAAAAAATGTAAGAGCGGAGCTAGCAATGTACAGTATAGTGGGTCGAAAAGGCCAAAATCAAGGAAAATAGCAGCGAAACCAATCAATCGGGGGGAGGGGGGGGGATGGTATAAGAATAAGCTTACTTATTAATTTACGTTTATGACCAATGACTGACTGACCGAGTGACTGACTAAATGACTGATCGATTGACTGACTGACTAATCTAGTGACCCGCTGACTAACGGATTGACTGATTAACTATTGATTGCT
>JAOBRD020409181.1:0-19216 GCA_027575215.2 Hydrozoanthus sils | reverse complement strand
AGCAGAACTGGTACTCATTTATACAGCTGAGTCGACTGGAACAAAGTCAGGTAAAGTGTCTTGTTCAAGGACACAACTCGGCCGTCTGACCGGGGTTCGAACTCGCGACTCTGAGACTACGGGTGGAGCACGCTAACTGCTTGGCCACTGTGCCGCTGATAAACGCCTCCATAAATTCCACTGACAGCTCCACACGAACCAAAACTTTACGTCGTCTTTATTCCATCTTTTGGCATGAATCTTCCGATCGTATTCTAATTCCTTAATCCTTTCAGTCCCAGCTGTATTGGTAAATTCTTCCAACTAGAGCCGGCACTTGTCCCAAAACAAGCCTTAATTTTCATCTTTAGCAGTTCGTTTGTTTGATCAGTTTTCATTCTCTTATTATTACGTGTCTTACTTTCAAACGGTCTAGTTAAGAGCAGGTTGGCTACAATTTTGAGGAATAACACAACTTTGAATTTTCTATTTTGCGCAAACATGTTTCGGCAATAGGTCCATTGCCTTCTTCAGTGCAGTAAGAAGATTTTACAGTGAGTCGGAATATAAAAGTTGGAAATTATCATAATAATGTAATTACAAAAACAACTTAAGATTAACATGGTATAACTGTTGATTAAGTGTTGGCCTTTCCCATAAAATATGTAAGGCCTCCTTAATATTTAGCTCTACGCTATTGTTAGCTTTATCCAAAACTTGAACGCAGCTCTCATGGGACTGATCACTACAAACCCGTGGTTTTTCCAAATGTTTGTAGATGTGGGAGGCTCTGTCAGTTGTTAGATGCTCACATATACGCGTGGGCAAATGTCGGGAAATTCCTTTTTTTGTATGTTTTACGTAAGGAGAAGTTAGATGTTGATGTCTGACTTGAACTGAAAGGCTTAAGAAGTTTCTACACAAACGGATTTCGATCATTCTCACTTAAGTAATATTTTTAATTTTCTGTTTTCAATTGTTTTATGCCTTCACAGTTGCAGATGACATACAGAAACGTATTTATATGATGAATTATGTTCAGAGTAATATTTTAAGAGATCAGTTTAGTAATTATGGTGGCCAATACTCCAGCAGGTTTTCTAAGCTAAGGTACTTACTCGTCGAGATGTTTGTCTGTTTCGTTCTTTTCCCATCCGAGTTTATTTACAAGTTTTTCTACGGTTCCTTGAAGAATTTTCTAAAAAAGAAAAGGTTGAAAATTTTTTGTAACCATGTGAAAGACCTTCCTATAATGTGCTGCTCTCTCAAGGAAAACGAACGCATCAAACCCGATCATTCTTGATACGGCTATTATTTTACGATTTGTCATTAATTTTTCAGCAAAATAATTGTTTAACCAGCCTTCTGTTTTAGTAATGTTAAGCCCTAGCCTCGTTGCTTTGGTGCCAGCCTCGACTCCAAATTCTCTTTCACTCCTTATTCATCTCACGGAACCATGAGGACGCTGCTGAATCGTGCCTCACCTGAAGGTTCCCGTATGAAGGTCTGTTTCTGAGCATTTTCTGTAGATAGCCAATGTTGTTCAGGAAACATCTCCAAGGCACATAGTGGGTCTCGTTACCGATGTAGCTCAACACTTCCATTGCGATGTCATACTTGAGATAGTTAGCTCTAAAATATAAACCATTTTAAGAAAAGATAATTTTTCTAATGTTGGATAAAGCCGCTTAAAAATAGATTTTACGTAAGCTTTATATACTTGTATGCTGAATAGAATTGAAACAATAACTGCTGCGCTAATTACTAGAGCCAAGTTGAGTGCTTCAGCTCCGTTAGAGTACATGTGAGTCAGTGGGTAGGGCGTATTAAGTCTGGGGTACCTTAATGCTTTCAAGGCTTTAATGACCCTGTAATTTTCTAGGTTAAACAGCCCAAAACGGATTTTTGCAAAATCTTACCTTGCAAGATTAAACGCATCGTCAATAATGCTTGTCCTGTCTGATGCATTAAGAAGCTGGTAAAAGAAGATTAAATGGCAAGAATTATTCGTAACACTGGCACAACCGTAAAAAACATGCAACAAATTCGATAAGTACCCTGTATAAACATCTTTTTAAGAACGGTTGTTCAAAGGAAAAGTTTAACACAGATCGGCCTGGGATGAACTGTTCAAAATATTCAATCACCCCTTTCACTTCTCTTTCCTCTAGAAGATTCAGGAAGTTGTATAATCTTATTTCGCAAAATTGAGTAAAGGTGAAACTTAGTCACTCTCATAACTATTACAGTTAATAACAACGGATAACGAAACCGTTCAACTTTTGCTATTCATCTGCAACGAGACAAGATCGCTTCCGCACGGACTAGTTTCACAACAGAACGTTTTGCTCAAACCCCTCGGAAGAATGGGAATATGTGTTCGACTGCGAGAAGAGCAACACCGGGATAGCTTGCTGGTCGAGTGAATAGTAATGAAAACACTTCTTTTGGGAGCAGGACTTCTTCAAGAAAAGAGGGGAGGTGGGAGAGAACAACAAATTTCAGACATAACTTCCTTGTCAAAATAGAAAAAACATTTTAAGTGGGTACAACGAATTCTAGAAATCACAGTTTTAGTCTCGCACACAATTAAGTTTATCATAAAGATTTGGGCGATCCTTGCAATATTTAGAAATAAGGAATTCCAACCTGCATTATGGGCAGTTGATCGTGAAACGATAAAGATCTAGACGATCCAGGCTTTAAATGGGGACCAGGGAATACCGGCTGCATTCTAGGCAGTTGATCATGAGGGGAGCAATATTATTTAGACGATCCAGACATTATATGGAAACCAGGGAATTTCGGCTGCATTCGGAGACAATTGAAATAATCAGAAAGATTTGGACGATCCAAACAGTACATGGAAACCAGGCAATCGCTGCTGCATTCTGGACAGATCTGGACGATCATAAAGATTTAAACAATCCAGGCATTATATGGAAATCAGGGAATCCCAAGCTGCATTTATGACAGCTGACCATCGTTTTGTTCATTACGAACATTCAAGATAAGCTGCAACTGATTCGGAAATTGTGTAATATAATAAGTGTAAATGACACATGTCATATTAATCTATTGAAGTTGTCCCCTAGCAGCATGGTATACCAATATAAAAAGAAACGATTTTAACATTTAAAAAAGCAATTTGTACCTAATGCTGCTTACGATGGCATTATATGGAAGCCAAGCAATCGCCGCTACATTCTAGATAGTTGATCATGAGGTAGTCATAAAGGTTGGACGATCTAGACATTTCATGGAAACCATGGAATCCCAGCTGCATTCTGGGCAGTTGAACATCAAGAATCAGTCGAATTAGACATTATATGGAAACAATTTAGAAGATCATAAAGATTTAGACGATTCAGACATTATATAGAAACCAGTGTTCGTGAAAGGGGTTATTATTTTAGTGAATTATTATTTTCAGTGAATTCTGAGAATCCAAGCCGTATTCCTAGAAAGTTGAAACAAAATCAGAAGGAAACTAGAAAGATTTGTATCACAATATTTAATGGAAATCAGACATCTTCATCGAATCTTTCTTGCTTAGAGTTGCTTTTAGCACCAATTTTATAAAAAATGTTAAGGGTAACAGAAAAGCCACGCCTAACCCTCTCTCACCGTGTGATCTTCTCTCAGCTGCTTCATAAGTTCAATCCAATTGTTATCATCGTAGTGCACTCGGTAGAAACCCTTTGAACCGTAGTTTCCTTTGATCCATCTAACTTGGCCTGGCAAACTGATTTTGTCTGCAATAAATAATAAACAACTGCCCAAACATTCATACAAAAAAAAAACCAGTTTATGTAGTCAAGGCAGTTAAAATATCATAGGTCTGTGGTTTCTACTTAGACTGCCTTACCGTCCGTGTTTATGATTTCTTATTTATTTTATTATAATATTATATTGAGTACTGCATACGTGAATTTTAATTTAAGTATCATATTGTGATATATTATATTATGTACTAGATGTTACCACAGGTAAAGATAATGCTGTAGAGCTATTGTAGGTTGCCCAGTGACTTCATTTAGAAACGTACTGTTAATGACCTTCACCCCTTCCAGTTCCAGCCAGGTGTCATCTAACTTCTTACATAAAACAGGATATTTGATACTGAGAAAATGATAACTTATCAAACAAAGAGAATTACTGAAATAAAAAGTAAAATTCTCCCAAACTTTTTTTAAGGAAAAATAGGGAGTCTAGTTTGGAGTATTTACCTATCCACTGAAATCGAGAACTCGACTGCTAACATGATAAATTGTTGAGAATATATGGCAGGGGCAGCGCTTCCTTATTTGGATCTACTTCCGGTAGGGCCTCCTTATTTGGATCAATAAATGTTTGTACTTCATGTAATACTGAGCAACTGTCCGGCGGAACGACCGACAGATGCGGAACGAACGACAGACAAACCACATGATCTGATCCATCCACTCAAATCGAGAACTCGACTGCTAGCAACATGACACATCATTCAGAATATATGCTCTCTCGCTTCGCTCCACAGCACTTACCTATTGTATTACGTTACTATAAATTTCAAATAGTCGTAGGAAAAAATTATGTAATCATATGATTTCAACCATTAGTCAACCTTTTCATTTCAAAAGCGTCCAATATGATGCCAAGTCAAGAAAATTGTTTTATATACCTACAACTTCCCCCCAAAAAACGCCAGCTGGGGTAGGAGATATGTATGTCGGTGAAATTTCCATGAAAAAAGATTGAAGTATTTTGAATTTCATCTTAGGTAGTTTGCAAAGGAATATAACAAAATTCCATATTCGCATTCCCAACCTCGAATTTACAACTGCAAAGAAAATATAAAAATAATTTCTCAAATAGAGGAAGAGTTACTACCAAGTATTTAGATGGCAAACTGTTAAAGTACCTGCCAAAGTTGCCTGTTAGTTGGAACACAATTGTGCACAGGAAATTAAGAAATGTTGCAGCTGATAAGAAACAAAGTAACTACGTTAAAGATTTCTTGTTTGTCTAATATTTGGTGTTTTATCTTTGGTGGGTCATGTACTTTACACAAACTTGTAAATTCCTGTTTCTTGCAATATTAAAAAAAATCCAAATTCTTTCGCGAGCGTTTAAACAGTTCATTAGGCCGGCCCTTATCTCCGGTTTCCGTAGTGTTAAGTAGATGAGAGTCTTTGATGCTCCCTGGACAGGACACTAATCTGTCGCAGGTTAGCCCCCAGTAGAATTTTGTACCCATTCACACAGCTGAGTCGAACGGAACAAAGTCGGGTAAAGTGTCTTTCTCAAGGACACAGCACAATGGTCTGGCCGGGTCTCGAACTCTCAAACTTAATATTATCAGTCAAACACGCTTACCACTCGGCCACTGCACCGAAAAAAATATAAACCGAGTTTTCTGCATATAACTATTATAACCTTTATAATCCTTGTTTTTTCAAGTTTAATAATTCCTTATCCAGTTGTTAAGCAAAGTTACTAAAATGTGCATGAGCGTCGAAAAGATTTGTCAACCACACTAACCTCTGCATCCTTGCCACAGATAAAGAGTGTAATCCGTACTCTACCTTACCTTTTTCATCTTTCATGAGGCGCTTTGTAACATCGCTTGAAGAAGATGTGATCCAGCTCAACGGAACGTACCACTTGTAGCTTAGGTAGTAAAAAATGTATTTGTTTAACATAATTCATGAGTTCACTAGATTGGCAATCTGTTGAGCTGTACACCCACTTTGATATGATACAAATACCTTACACTACGTTCCACTCCTCAAAAAGCAAAATATTTATGTTTCCATTTTCTGACCTTCCCTCATTTTCTTATAACAAAATGTCTATGCAAGTATATAATATTTAAGGGGAATGGATAGCGGTAACAGATAACATGCGTTGTTGAGACAAGTGCCGACTTTGCTTTCAAAAAAAAACCTTTCTCATCAATGTTCTTGTGCTAAACAGTTTTACGCCTTTTTGGTCGAGGTCGAATTTGGCCTCAACAACGACAATGGCCTGATTACCTTGTGCGAGCATGCTGCACAAAACAGAAGCTTTTATTGTATATACAGTTTTAGCACCGTACCAAACCAAAAGTCTCTCTTGGTTTAAAAAACTACAGTGATTTCAAATTTCTTAAGAAATAGCTTTAACTTTCAACAGAACCCGAAGGAGGAGGAACTCTCTACATTTTTTATGGGGGTGCTAGTCGTATTTCTTCAAAAAAATCTTTTTATTATTTTTTAGGGATTTTGTTTAGAAAAAATTGACATTGAAAAAAAAAATTCAGAAAAAAGTTGGCATCTTGGTATTTTATAAGGATTTTAAGAAAGAACTAAGGTTGTTTAAAAAAGAGGTATTTAACAAAAACAAGCATGATTATTTTTCTGCGGTTTTCTCCAGCCTGTTTTTTTCAAAATCGAAGCTTTGAGATATTTTCTTACGGTCGAAAATGTTCACGCCTTGGTGTTTTTTTAAGGTATTTTTTTACATTTTCTAATGAGCAGCCCTTACCCCTTATCCCCCGGGCAATGGAAGCTATATTTCAAATGTCAAACTTGACTATTTATTGATGTTACTGACACAAAATACAACACCGGAGATGCTTACTTGTTAATTAGAACACCAACAATATAGTTGATAATTTCACAAATGATAACACTAGCGACAATGTTAGAACTAGTACCTACGAATTTAGGTAATTTATGATTTCATGGTAAAACTACTAACAACTTATTTTTATAAATTTCTTACATGCACCGGGAAATTACGCCATAGTTAATATATACGGATTGGTTAGGAAACCATTGTTGTATATCTTTGTTTCCCATTCTCTTTTGTTTTCTGGTCGTGACCCTGCACAACGTGCAGAAAACACAAAAGCTTTTGAAATGCAAATCAACCAATAGCCAGTCAAAATTATCTCATTAACACCTGAAACAAAGAATGCGCAGGGTCACGGTTCGTTCAACATAAAACAAAGCATCTTTGTACATTCTTTGTATTTTTCTTTTGAGGTTTGCCGGCTTTCCTAACCAGTTCGTATATATTAACTATGATTACGCTGAATTCTTGGTTGTCCTCAGTTTTAATAAACATATCTGATTTCCCAACTTTGTTTGTTGTACTTAAAAACTAAAATAAGTTTATCTGAGTAATGGTTCATTCTTTTCCCCTTTTTTGGTGATACTCATTTTCGATGCTTATAGGTTTCGAAATGCATCGAGTGTAAATAAAACATAATAAACGCAATTCTTAAGCAAAGTTAAGATCAGAAATGACACTCACTTGAACAGAGACTTTGTGGTGACAACAGCCTTTGGGTCTAGAAGGAAATGTTCCTGTGTAACTTTAGCTGTGTTACCTGACGTGCGATTAATGGTTACCACAGGATACCCCATCTGTAGTGTCCAAGTGTCCATCATTGCCTTGACAGGTTTCCCCTTAGCTATCTGGTCACGGAAACAGACCATCAGTAAGTCAAAGGAAATAAGACAATAACGATGATTATAATGAAAAATGACAATACCAACGAATGGTTACGGCATTAGCAGTGGTAGTGGTGATTGTACCTATAGCGGTAATGGTAGTGGTTTAGGTAGTTTTAGTGGTAGTGGTATTGGTAACTACAGTGCGGTAATGGTGGTGGTATTGCCAATTATAATGATAGTGGTATTGGTAACTATAGCGGTAAATGTGAAGGTATTGTTAACTTAATGGTAGTTGCAGTGGTACTGGTAACTATAACGATAGTGGCATTTGTAACTATAATGATAGTGGTGGTGGCATTGCTAACTATAGCGGTAAAGGTGAAGGTACTGTTAAATATAATGATAGTGGTATTGGCGACTATACCAGTAAAGGTGAAGGTATTGCTAACTATAATGGTAGTGGCAGTGGTATTGGTAACTAAAGCAGAAGTGGTATTGCTAACTATAACGGTAAAGGTGAAGGTATTGGTATTTTACTGATAGTGGTAGTGGTATTGGTGACTATAGCGGTAGTGGTAGTGGTATTGCTAGCTATAGTTGTAAAGGTGAAGGTATTGGTAACTATAATGTTAGTGGTAGTGGTATTGCTAACTATACCGATAGCGGTAATGGTAGTGGTTTAGGTAGTTTTAGTGGTAGTGGTATTGGTAACTACAGTGCGGTAATGGTGGTGGTATTGCCAATTATAATGATAGTGGTATTGGTAACTATAGCGGTAAATGTGAAGGTATTGTTAACTTAATGGTAGTTGCAGTGGTATCGGTAACTATAATGATAGTGGTATTGGTACTGGTGACTAAAGCAGTAAAGGTGAAGGTATTATTATTTTAATGATAGTGGTAGTGGCAGTGCTAACTATAACGGTAATGGTAGTGGTATTTATTTTGGAATTGGTGTTGTTAGTGGTATTGGTTTAAGTGAGAGCAACGATTACAGTAGTGTTACTGGTTAAAGTAATTTAGTAATGGTTGGAGTAATGATAATGACTTCGGTAACAATAAAGGTTATGGTTATGCTAAAATAATATCGATAATATCAAAGACATGACAAAAAATGCTACGTAAAGCACAATACCTCCTCGAGAGCCAACCATAAATCTTCCTGCTTTGCATTTTTGAACTTATATTTCTTTAGGTAGTGCTGGGACACAAAACAGAAATAAACCATTAATGGCCTTTATGCAGGATGACGTCAAGTGCATCAAAGTGAGGCTTGGTGGTGAAATGCTATATGAAATCGCGAGAGTTTTGGATCAATTTTAACTGTTTTTACAGTTCAACAGTTCGTTATATGTCTGCTCTATCATTTTTATTCACTGGGATGTTCGTTACGATGTACATAGCAAGTGAGTATCACCAACAAACCTCGTTTTAGTGCAGGAAAACGCTATTGTGTCGTCATCATGCTTAAGGTCTATATTAATGGGGTTGTAAGCATCTCAGTACCGAGCTCATTACTACCCGCCATATAGACGAAATAGGGTTATCTGTCACTAAAACCTAGTTTCCCGAATCAGGACACAGCTCCTCTGAATTATCGCCAAGCATAATGAGTACCCGCTTAGGGTTTGGTGTGAGGTAAATTTAAGAAACCAATATTTTCTTACATAACAAACATTTCTTTTCTAGTCATTAAAGGCAAGTGCATGGTTTTGCTCAGCTAAATTCTTTCCCGAGCCTAAGTGGCCCATTAGACCGGCGCTTATCTCGGGTTTCTATAGTGTTAAGCGGATGAGTCTTTGACTCCCCCTGCATGGACAGAACACTAATCTATCGCAGGTTAGCTCCCAACAGAAATGATACTCATTTATACTGCGGAGTTGATTGGGGCAAAGTCAGATAAAGTGTCTTGCTCAAGGACACAACATAGTGGTCTGACCGGGGCTCGAACTCGCAACCCTAGGATTACGAGTCGAACACGCTAACCACTCGGCCACTGTGCCAGTCGGTCACAACAAATGGTTTTCTTCTCTAGTCGTTAAGACTAAGTGCATGGTTTTGCACGAGAAAGTAATAAATATATACACATTTGTAACAACCTGTTACGGAGGTGAACACACTAAACGATTTTTCCTTTCATGTGTTAAAGTTGAAAAGCTCCATCGGTGTTTCTGTGGAAACCGTTTAGTAAATAATTTAAGTTATGAACCGCGGAAAAATTAGAAGATACTAACGTTATATAACAACCACTTTACTCATCTCTCACATGCTTTACTCAAACGAAGAACTATACTCCGAGACACCAGTATTCCCTAATTTTCTGCGGAGTATAACACAAGATAAGTATTGTTAACGAACTGGTTCTTTTCATTATCTACTGTGCCGTACCTGTAATCCATTGCGGAAAAGTTTTTCTCCCAAATATCCTTCTAACATTCTTACAATAGAGGAACCCTTTGTGAGACAATAAGAATCGAGTTATTCTGTGAACGGGTTCAACTTAAAAAATGAGCAAGATCACAGTGAAAAACAAAATAAACACGAACATGAAATAATAACGCGGTAACGAAAATCGTACGCAAACGCGATTTACGAACACAAAACTGAACAGGAACAAGTAAATACCCACATAAGTGCATATAAAACGATATTAAAGACAAGGAGAAACTCGAAAAAATCCGAGCTCTAGATGGGGATTTGAACCCACGACCCTCCATGTTCTGTCCAGATGCTCTAACCACTGAGCTATTGGAGACTCTATGGTGAGCAAGGATCGATTTTTGGGTTTAGACTGGAACCGCATCGCGCGGTTACACAGTCCAGTAAATGACTGACGCAAGTGAACTCACAAAACTGCATATATTGCTGAAATTGAAAGTACAAAACAATTCATCTAGGGCCAGATAAAGAAAGGTCACCTGATGGTTCCGTCTCTGAATCCGTTCCAGGAATGAACTAAGTTACTCTGCCAGGCTAGAGTGAAAAACCTGGCAACCGTAGAGCGTCAGTGATCGTACCCAGGGAACTAAACGCGAACGCAAACGCAGAAGCAAACACAAATTCAAAGCTGCTTTAGACTATTTAGATTTACGCCCCCTTGGTACCCATAAACTGCGAGGTTACCTTGCTGTAGGTGATGCGGTCGAACAGTTGTCTGATCTTATCAGGATGATCAACCTCAACTGATATTGGATGGGAACTGACAAGGGAGTCCATCGGAAGCACGCGCTGTAGATCTCCTAACAGAAAATAATCCATCTGCAACCAAAAGAATTAACATAAGCGTAACCTAAATTGTTCACAGAAAATTGAGAAGATTAGTAAACTAAGGTAAGGTTACTTACCATGTACCAGTCAGAACACACGTAATCTATAAATTCCTCTCCATATCACAGTCTGGATGTAAGTGATCTACAAAATTTGTCACTGTATCCAGATAATGATGCACGCGATCTAAGATATACTCACCATAACCGAGTCGGGATGCACGTGATCTACAAATTGCTCAGTGTATCTAGGTATGCACAGATTTACTAATTTTTCACCGTATCCCAGTCAGGGTGGACGTCATTTAAAAAATTGTCAACGTATCCCAGTCAGGGTGAAGGCGATTTAAATATTTCTCAATGTATTCCAGTTAGGGTCGACGTGAGCTACTAAATTCTCATTGTATCCTAGTCAGGGTCGACGTCATCTACAAATTTATCAACGTATCCCAGTCACGGTGCGCGTAATCTACAAATCGGTCAATGTATGCCAGTCAGGGTGGACCCTCAATTTTTCTCACCGTATCTCTAGTCTGAGTGGCATCATCTACAAATCTGTCAATGTATCACAATCAGGATGGACGTGACCAACAAGTTTTTCATCGTATCCCCAGTCAGGGTGGTGTCAACTACAAATTTCTCAAAGTATTCCAGTCAGGGTCGACGTGACCTTCAAGTTTCTCACCGTATTCCCATTCAGGGTGGCGTCATCTAAAAAACTGTGAATGTATCCCAGTCAGGGTGGACGTGATCTTCAAGTTTCTCACCGTATCCCCAGTCAAGAGGGATGTGAACTACAAGTTTCTCGCCGTATTCCCAGTCAGGATGGCGTCATCTACAAATTTGTCAACATATCCCAGTCGGGGTGGACGTGACCTTCAAGTTTCTCACCGTATTCCCATTCAGGGTGGCGTCATCTACAAATTTGTCAACGTATCCCAGTAGGGGTGGACGTGATCTACAAATCTGTCAATGTATCCCCAATCAGAATGGACGTGACTTTCACGTTTCTCACCGTATTCCCATTCAGGGTGGCGTCATCTACAAATTTGTCAACGTATCCCAGTAGGGGTGGACGTGATCTACAAATCTGTCAATGTATCCCCAATCAGAATGGACGTGACTTTCACGTTTCTCACCGTATCCCCATTCAGGGTGGCATCATCTACAAATTCGTCAACGTATTCCAGTTATTCCAGTCAGAGTGACGTCATCTACAAATTTGTCAACGTATCCCAGTCAGGGTGACTTACCTACAAATTTCTTACCGTATCCCCAGTCAGGGTGGACGTCAACTACTTTTTTTCATTGTATCCCAGTCAAGGTGGACGTGATTTTCAAATTTCTTACCGTATCCCCAGTCAGGGTGACATCGTCTACAAATTTCTACCTACATGTTACCGTATCCCAATCAGGGTGGACGTGATCTAAGAGATGCTCGGCATATCGCAGTCAGGATGCACGTGATCTATGGTACAGTCAGGATGCTTATGCAGTAAGTGTTACTCTATCCCAGTCAGGATGGACGTGGTGTAACAGATACTATATCCCAGTCAGGATACACTGGGGAAGAGATACTATATCCCAGTCAGGATACACTGGTGGAAGAGATACTATATCCCAGTAAGGATGCACATGGTGCAAGAGATACTATATCCCAGTAAGGGTGCACGCAATCTAAGAGATACTTACCATATCCCAGTTACGATACACGTGATCTAAGCGATGCTCATCATAACCCAGTCAGGATGCATATGATCCCGGAGATACTTACCATAACCCAGTCAGGATGCACGTGATCCAGGAGATACTTACCATAACCCAGTCAGGATGCACGTGATCCAGGAGATACTTACCATAACCCAGTCAGGATGCACGTGATCCAGGAGATACTTACCACAACCCAGTCAGGATGCACGTGATCTAAGAAATACTCACCATAACCCAGTCAGGATGCACGTGATCTAAGAAATACTCACCATATCCCAGTCAGGATGCACGTGATCTACGCCTAGGTATTCAACGAAGCTGGCAAAACCTTCACTCAGCCACAAGTCATTCCACCACTTTGGCGACACAATGTTTCCAAACCACTAGGGAGAGAAATTCAGTCTAATTTAGTATGGGCTCTGGAATGGGATACAAAGGGAAATTTGTATCAGCTTTCTTGCATAGAGTATTGATGGCGGGAATAGCAATGTAGAGGAAAGTTTATCTGGTTTTCAAAAAGCGTTTGAGAACTTGCGAGCTGCATTTGCCTTTCGTTTGAGCTCTTTTGATTGACAATTGGTATGTGCTCCTAACTGAATACCACTACTAAAAAAAACTAAAACACCAAAATATTAACAAAAACAATGGCAAAAAATAGATCTCAGTCTCTCCATTCTGAGGTCCCTGGTTCGATTCCTGTTCGAGGATTGCACATTTGGGTGACCTTATTTCCCGCTAAAGTTCAATCAGCGTTTCAAATGCATTACTTCACATGTTTAAAGGCGATGTATGGACCATCTTGCTACGGTTACGAACCTTTTGTAATAGAGAGTTCTGCTAGAGAGAGTTTTCAAGTCAGGCAGGTTAGTTACGTACCATGTGAGCTAGTTCGTGAGAGACCACGGTTGCTACTCTCTGTTGGTTGCTCGCAGATGAAACTCCTGGCTCATATAAAAGGGCGGTTTCTCTGTACGAGACCAGTCCCCAGTTCTCCATGGCTCCAGAGGAAAAATCAGGAATGGCAATCTTGTCTGAAAATATTGAAGTTACAAGTTAATGCTTATAAAATTTCTTCACCAGTTTGTCAAAAGAGCTTAATAGCAGTTAGAAGTTAGTAAACATGAATGACTCTATTTCCTACTCCCCCTCCCCTCCCTCCCTTTTTTGTTTGTACTGCTACTTTATTTATCGCTAGGTTTTCGTCTTTGGTAAATGTAACAAAACCTGACGCCATGTCGGCTTTCAGCTCAAAACAGTGAACATCTACAAATAATCCGAGCTACGGGAACCAATAAAACAAGGCGAAAAGTGTTTACACTGATTCCGTCAACAGTAAATGCTATTTAACTACGCTTATGTAACTACTTTATAACAGTGAAGATGTTTAAAAAGCATAGTTAGTTGTATTGATAGTTGCCTACTATATAACAGTGAAGATGTTTGAAAAGCATAATTAGTTGTATTGATAGTTGCCTCTGCTTTGGGCTCCGAAACGCTACACGAAGTTTTTTACTTTTAATATGCGTTTAGTTTCTTGAATAAATGTTTTTAAAGACTTAAAAACTGTATAAAATTGGGCAGTTCCTCATTTCGCTAGTAAGCAATTCCATAATGTTGATGCTGCATACTGGAAAGATCTATCACCGAGTGTGACAAGAGACTAAACGTTACGATAATATTAATATTATTATCGTTAATAATTAGTTATTTTTACTACCATTGCATGTCGCTTTTAAGGTCATTCCATTGAAATTGAACCTACACTTAGATTTTTGTCAAACTTTCCACATTTGTCAATTATTATATGTAAACTGCAAAAATGGAATAAAAAAGGGGTGTGCCCATGTTAACTTTCGAGATATGGTTGATATAAATACCCCCTCCTGGGCTATTTTTCTGTTATTGTAAGCTTGAAATTAAAACTATCGATTCCTCATGTGGCCAACCAAGATAACATCGAGGAGCACAAGAGAAATAAAGGCGAAATTATAAAAGGAAGAGAACGTAAAGAGTTCTTCTGGATTAGGAGAATAAATTTCTTGTGGTTTTCAGCAAAAACATTTTTGATAAGGTTGCTATATTTCCAATACCTAACGAGACAGTGTATTCTTGTCTCTGTTATTTAAATTTTTCCTCACTTGCAACACTCAGATTTTTCCTATTTTTTCTCTCTTCAGAGAGTCCTGTTGAAATTTGATTGATTGACGAAAATAAATTGTGGGGTACCTGTGCTTGTTTGGGAGAAACTCTAGGAAAACTGGCAAAACATGTGCTTTTTTACCCCATTTCCGAGGAGAGACTGGAACGAGTTAAACAAAAAGCCCCATATATTATGAAGAAAACTTCCTTTTTTGTATTACTTTTTCTGATATGTCTTCGAAAGCTTAACATTCACTAGAATATGACAAAAATGTGTAAACATTTTAAAATTTCTAATATGCGCAGTTAAGATGCGCAATGCAAAACTGGGGAATTACCTTAATTGACCAGCAAAAATATTGATCATTTTTACGCGAAAATTCAATATCAACCTTACTAAATTGTTATATTTTTATAATGTCATAACTGTTGTTGTTGATATCACTACTAGTAAATTTTAGTAAAACGTTAAACAAGGCGAGCTAATCAACTGAAAGTTTAAAAGACAGATGGGACTCGAAATACGTCATAAACATTGTGCTATCATTATAACTATTAGCATCATTAGCTATCATTATCATTCTTAATATTACCAATAATAATATCACTGCTGTTGTGTAGCGTAAATACCCATACAAAAGACCACACCCTAAACTTTTAGCCAATTGTAAGACAAGATGCTCCAAAATGAAGCAACATGTGCAGGCTAGAAGACAGATCATTTAAAGGACAATCTAAAAGTCTCTACTAAATTAATGTAAATGCCAATGTCAAAAACAATGTCGTTGTCTATGTCATTATAAATGTAAATGTCAAAGTCAATTACTCTATCAATGTAAATGTCAATGTTAAAGTCAATGTCAAAGTCAATGTCAATATCAAAGTTGATGTTGATATCGATTTCATTGGTAATGTTAATTTCAATGTTGTTGTCAATACCATAATTACACACCCAGTTTTGGAAGAGGATAATCCACTTGGTAGTATTCCTCAAAATAAGTAGTTATTCGTGACGAAATACCCAGTGCATATTTAGTCTGATTAACTTGTGCTGGTGTTGAGAAGACCCGCAGCTGAAGAGGAAATAGAAAAAGTTATTAAACAGTTTAATAAGTGTTTGCTTTCACATTTTATTTAAACAAAGGAATGATGAACAGATGAAATGATTGCCAATCTTAGTATAGTTCACTGTTAAGGGTCTTGTAAATGTTCGAGTAGACATTAAGATTACGATAAACCACTGTTTTTTCGTTTTCGAAAGAAAGCGATTGTTTGTAAAGTGTTGTTGCTGTTAATGTTGTTGCGTGAAAATAAAAAGCTAGAATGTTTAGCTAAAATGTGGTCACATAACGGAATACAGAATTTGAATTTAGATGGTGCAGGGCAAGGGTTGTAGCAGATTTCTACTCGACATACCAGATTTTATGATACGCTAAAACTAAAAGTTTGGATTATGCACAAGGTACATATTGGTTTTGAACATCGTTTATTACGCCAAATTAACATTACTTTTCATGTTTACTTTACATCATGCAGAAGCTGATTTACTTGTATTTTTTACGCTTTTAAAACACACACGATTTTTAATTACATGAAAAGATACACTTAACCACTTGGCACTTCGATTTCAGAGCTCGCGACTCTCTGTGTTTTCGTAGACCTAGTTACTATACTACTGCCAATAGTGCACCGTAACCATGTGACATCACCGTTTATACCGTGTGACATCGCCATTACCGTGTAGCATCACCGTTATCACGCAACACCACCGTTTCGTGTAGCATCAGCGCTTCCGTGTGACATCACCGTTATCGTGTGCCATCACCGTCTATTCCTTGTGACATCACTGTTACCGTTTAGCAACAGCGTTACCGTATGATATCACCGTTATCGTGTGACACAACCGTCTATTCCTTGAGACATCACTGTTACCATGTAGCATCAGCGTCACCATATGACATCACCGTTACCGTGTAGCATCAGCATCACCGTATAACATCACCGTTACCGTGTGGCATCACCGTTATCGTGTGACTTCACCGTTATCGTGTGACATCACCGTTACCGTGTAGCATCAGCGTCACCATATGACATCACCGTTACCGTGTGGCATCACCGTTACCGTATAGCATCAGCGTCACCATATGACATCACCGTTATCGTGTGACATCACAGTTACCGTGTAGCATCAGCATCACCGTGTGGCATCACCGTTATCGTGTGACATCACTGTTACCATGTATCATCAGCGTCACCATATGACATCACCGTTACCGTGTAGCATCTGCGTCACTGTGTAACATCACCGTTATTGTGTGACACCACCGTCTATTTCTTGTGACCTCACTGTTACCGTGTAGCATCAGCATCACCGTATAACATCACCGTTACCGTGTGGCATCACCGTTATCGTGTGACATCACCGTTATCGTGTGACATCACCGTTACCGTGTAGCATCAGCGTCACTGTGTGACATCACCGTTATCGTGTAACTTCACCGTCTACACCTTGTGACATCACCGTTACCGTGTAGTATCGTGTGACATCGATATCATCGTTATCGTGTGACATCATTGTCTATATCTTCTAACATCACCGTTACCGCGTAGTACCGTACCGTATGACATCGATATCATCGTTATCGTGTGACATCACCGTTACTGTGTAGCATCAGCCGTTACCGTGTGAAATCACCGTTTTCGTGAAACATCGTGGTCTATATACCTTTGACATCACCGTTAACGTGTAGTACCGTGCAACATCGCCGTCTATACCTTGTGAGACCACCGTTATCGTGACTCTGTGATAGCAAACTTTAAAATTTTCACTGAACAATGATAATAATTGTAGAGTCGTTAACACGACTCTTATCCATGCCATTTGTATCGCTGTATATGTACTATAGTAAGTTCTAAGCAAAAGAACCAACAGTTGATCGTCTAGTTACCGTAATGTTTTTGTATTTTCCCGTGGTGCCTGAAGTAAACTTAAAGTCACAAACGATGAACGTCACCAAGTATGAAGACATTGGTACGGATTTTTCAAACACAGTTTCAATTAATCCATCGGGCCGGGTCCTGTTTGTCTTCACTGGCATGTTGGCCAGCCCAATATAGTCTGATGGGTGGACAAGAGTAGTCGTGAAAGTGGCCTTCATAGCTGGTTCGTCAAAACACGGAAAGGCTTTGCGTGCGTCTGAAGGTTGGAAATCCGTTGTTGCCAGCCGGCTGTCGAGATAGAAACAATTTAGGGTTTTAGCTACATACTGATTAATTTGTGTAACAATTTAGAGAGAACTAGACGCCGTTTAGGCGTGAACTCGGGCTTCCTATGGGTTCAACTAGGCATTGAAACTTGTGGTACAGTACTTCCTGCTGGATTGTTGCGAGAATTTTGTAATATTTTTCATATCTATAATCTATGTTATGGTGGATCGCGAATTAGCCGGCATTTAGTCTTAGAAGTCCACTTCGCTTTTTACTACTTATTCATTCCGTGTTAATGCCGTACATCGGAACATTCTTGTAAGAACTTTTAGTCATTTCAAACTTTTAGCAGTAGCTCCAGGCCCAAATTGAATTCTGATGCGCCGGAACTGACTTTTTGGAAAGTTCTGAGTTTTGTGGATGTACTCGGGCTCTTCCACAGGAAGCCCGAGTGATAACCATTGACTATGCCACACGTGACATCTATTTCCCCAACGCAATGATAATACAAGTGATATTCACATTAGCATATAACATCGCAACGCCACCAACGTGCTGCTATTAGTCAGTTATTTTTTCGCTGGGACATTGTTATAAGTAGTATATATGTTGTAACTGTATCCTGTTGTTTTCCTTTTCGGCCACGCTTAATTAATTTGGGTTTTGAACTTCTGAGACCGCCGGAAATGCAATTATTTTTATCAGTCCAAGCAAAATTTTGTCAATTTTTTCAACGTCAATTTCTGTTGGCTTCGGCGAAATCATTGATAGGCCTATAAAAGCCCACCCAGTCCCGTATGACACTCTAAACGCGTTTCATACATGCAATAAAATACCAGCATCTTTTAAAGCCTTACGGGGAGATTACCCTTTCTTACCGAGAAAAAGCTGAACTCACATCATGACTAATTCAAAAAGTATATACATTTAGGGTTTGTGGAATTTTCAAAATATTACGGTAGCGAGCCAGACGTTACAAATGGCTTTATGAGCAGAACCAGTCTCTCATCCACGATTGAAAAAAAACATCATGATCATGTTTTTATTTGTTTCTGAGAATGAATAAAAACGTATTTCAGTTATTGCCTTTATTTAATAAATGGTGGCTATATTACTACATTTTGCCGATAGATAGCCCATTATAAAAGTTAGTTGTTCCACTAAAAGGATAGGGGGGGAGGGGGGGGGGTTTCGCGGCCCGACCGACCCCTCCCCTAAATCCGCACCTGAGTCGTGGAAATAGTATCTTGACATACGGCGGGTCTATTGTACAGGTAACAGGTAACGGGGAACAGGTAACGGATAACGGGTAACAGGTAACGGGTAACAGTTTTTGTGGCGATTTAAAGCGGAACGCGTGGAATTTATTTTGCCAGCATGCAGTCGTGCGTTGTTAACTCAAAACATTGTACCGTATTCAACAATCAAGCACAGCAGTTTACGCATTAATTGTAGGGAATCTTTCCATTTTGCTTCAAGAAAAAATCGAATA
>JAOBRD020409079.1:3002-19216 GCA_027575215.2 Hydrozoanthus sils | reverse complement strand
TGAAAGGGTTGAGTTTTGTAAGGAGAAAGTAGATGTAGATGTTAATAAACTTGCTGGGGCGAAAAGGGTTGAGTTATATGTAAGGAGAAGTTAAGATGTTAATAAACTGGCTGGGGCTGAAAGGGTTGAGTTATGTTTAAGGAGAAGGTGGATTTCGATAAACAGGCCAGGACTAAAAGGGTAAATGCGACTCACCTCTCTACCCCAGCTGGATTGCCATCTTCGTAGAAATTTGCTTTAGAACTTCCAACTGTCACTGCAACGTTGTGCCAACTGCCATCAACTAGATCTTTCCCAAGTTCGGATTCCAGCTATGAATTTGTGTAATCGAAAGCATTAATAACGCCAAAACTCCCTGAACTAGAAAAAAAAGGATCTTTAAAGAAATTAAAGATAGACACAGCAATGTGGTCAAAGGTGATACCTTCGCAACGAACGAACTTTATATGTTTTGGTGGGTCAGTGTTAGTGGGGGGAAATTACCAACACGATAATTGTTGTATTTATGGGCTAGAAGGGCCGAACTGAGCCCTAAACTACCGACTGTTCGGGTTTATTGCTTATTAACTTCTCTAGTCCACTACATCCTACACAAATCTTAAAAAGATCAAAGGGCGCATTTAATACAAAATGTCGAAGTGGGGGATCAGATCAGAAAGATTATCTTTTGTTCTAGTTTATACCATGAAAATAGTTAGCCCCTTCACGCGTTCTCGTCAGCTAGACCGGAGGTGAATAGCACAAAACTATTCATACCACAGAAATTCCGTGCAGAAGTTTAATCATTTTGACGAATTCATTAAAAATAAAGTTTATATTCAGCATAATATCTACTCACTTAGGTGGTATATTTGTAACATATTAACCTCAACGACGGTAAATAATGGTAGACATTTCTACTGCCGCTTCCCCGCTAGGTAAATATAGTATCCTGCGCTATTGGCCTTCACTCCGGCGAATAATTGCAGTATAAATCAAAGGGTGTTTTATGTAGGATCCGGTTTTGTTCGGCATCAACACCTTAAGTCTTCTGGCTGGAACACCTAACTAACTCAGGAACTTTACTTACTGAGTGAGTTGAGCCATCCATATAGTATATAAACTTGACAATTGTCCTAGCTGTAGTAGTGTTGATAGCCAGGCCGTAGAAAACTTGACTCGCAGAGGTCTTCGAAAGAATGAAACCGTATCTGTTCTTCGACGGCTGAATCCAGGCACTAAAATTTTTTTCAAAAATATGTTTTAATGATTTCCTAAAAGCCGTCAGACTTACTGTAAATAACTACGACAAAGAAGAAAAAAACGCAAATATGTTGACGCAGTTACTGAAATCAACTTTCGTTTTTCCTTCTTGTATGGTCTCTCTGAGACGTTTTACTTACTTTGAATAGTTATAGGCAACTAAAGCAATGTGAGGATTGTTCATGAGGACGAAAGAGTACTGTGAGTACTGATTAAACTAAAAAGGTGAGGCGAGCAAGTTGAAAAATGTGTTGTATGTATTTCTACACAAACCAAAGCAAACTGTAATTACCTTATGCTGAACTCTGCCCCAACCTGCATGGTATTGGTAACCTCGACATAGGAATCTACATGAGAAAAATACTTGTTTAAGTTCATAAAGTTTTTCAAAAAAATAAAAAAACAGCGATATATAAATATAACAACATTTGAAGCATTTTGTTAAGATTCATTTCAATTTATTTTTGAAAGAGGTTTTAAGGGTGCACTGTTTTTTGTGTTTCTGATGTCAACTTTTCTCTCCATATTTTAGCTGCAGGAGTCACACCCGTGTATCAGCTCCAAACAAAAAAGGTCGTATTTACTCCTCGTACTCACCATTTCTACTACTCGTAAACTGAAAGACATAGGTTCCTGTATTGACTCTTTTCTTGTTGGGAGCGAGGGTCGCGCCTGCTAGGGGAGTTCCCAAGAACAACAGATCGTACACTGATGGAAACTTTGCTGCTGATGATGTCGTGAAGATTTCCCAAAGAACCTAGTAAAGAATTAGGGAACACCAGAATGAGCGCCGTTTCAAGATGAAATCGTCTTGCATGATTTAGATGAATCAAACTGTTTTTTAACTGAAAGGAAACTGATATCTCCTTGCTAGCGATGGAGGGCATTTTCACAACTACTAAACTGAGTCATGGCTTTTTCAGTAGTTTCAAACCAACCAATATTAATTTGTAACAACAAGTAAGCGGAAAACTTGCAAACCTCTACTTCTCCCCAATCGCCTTGTCCTCTGAGAACCGTAAGATTCTTTGCCGTTTCACTTATCATTCCCGGGTTGTAGTCTTCGGGAATGTTGACTGACCGAGAAGATTCTGCAAACAGAAATCTGCCATTTGGATCATCATTTGCCACGACTTCAAACACAACCCGAGTTTCACTTCCAAGCTTTCCGTCTTCACCGGTATTTATGCCTTTAAGGAAAAGCAACAGATCTAGACAAGTTACCAACTAAAACAGGTAGCCAGAATACGTAGTCCTGAAGCATTGGGATTCGCTAAAATAAACTCTTAAAAGCACTAGAAGCTTTCTTATTCCGGAACTTTTTTAATTCCTTCGTTTCCTTTTAATTTTATTCCTTAAACGGTTCTTCCATTCTGTTAAGCAGAACTGTTATTCCAAATGCCTTAAAAATTCCTGATAACAAATGTGACGTGAGAAATGGAGGTTCGACAGCTTTATGGTGTAACACACAACAGAAATAAATGAAAAAGAAATGATTATAGGGGTTGTTTTGTTTTGTCTTATGTTGTTTTTGACTCTAGGATTCACGGGAGGACAGGTAATAGACTCGTGGTCGGCCTCCCGGCACCAACAGTTTAACGTCCTTATCCTAGAAGACGTGAAGGTCTAACCGTTTGCAGATGTTAGAGCAAAGGCAGCACCTTCGAAGATCCGGCACCAGGAATCGAACCCGGGCCTCTCGCACGACAGACTGGCGTCTTACCAACTGGGCTAACCAGGCGGGTTTACAGTAAATATATGAGGCACATCTAAGGGAAAATTGGTTTTGTTTCGAGTTAGCGGGGAATTTGAGTTACCGAGGGTTGGAGTCATGTACTTCAGTTACTACTATTGACACTACTCGTACTTAACGTCATTAAAACTAAAATGATTATCACTGCCGTTTCCCTAATCATCTTAAGCAAGGATAACCCTGATATCCTTATCGATCTTCGTTTCAGCCTACTTTAAGTAAAACTCAATTGAGTAAAGCTGCTACTGCTTTTCGCTTACACTCTACTCTTATTTGACTGCCAAACTGAACATTAATGCACAAAAAATGTGTTACAACAAGTTGCATTCGTAGAAACAACCGTAAAACGAGCGATAACCAGAAAGGACTGGTACTAACAAAACGAAGGCGATGACGTCAAGAGGAGCAGCTGATGGCACGGAATACCTGTAAATTGATGGTTCAGTACCACAAAGCATGTTATCACATAGTCAATACAGCTGTTCAGTTTCAGTAACGTAATTGCTGATGCAATATCTGCTTTCAGTGCTAATGGATCCGAAAAAAACCTCCGAGAATTATTCAGAATTGCGATAGCGTTTGCTTTAAAGCCTGACAAACGGAGCAATATTTTATCTTAAACAAAATACTCTGGAAAAAGGGCTTGCATATAAAGTTTCAAAATGTAGTCTTCTTTGTCAAGTTCAAAACCAAAATCCGTTGCATCAGTCAAGGTTTATAGATAAAAAATTACCGATTGACTAATGATCAAATATGCCAGTGGATATTGATAGACACGAGAATGCTTATCAAGATCTTCAAGTTAAAAAAAAAACTTAAAACGTTGAGGATTAGCAAAACAATTCTATTCAACAGTACAAGATATATAGGTGTAAATATAATAACTTTATTTTACAGAAAGAAAAAAACATTTAGACGAAGCTGGTTTACAGGTTTTCTATGGACAATACAATGAAAAAAATAAGATTCCACTTAAGTACAAGATCTAATGACAATAAAATCTAAAACAGTGCAGTCTTAAACATTTACATTTATTTTAAGCTACATCAATACATTTCTACAAGAGAAAACATAAAATCCATAATTAAACTAAAAACGCTATTATTAAACTGTTATACAAACCTGTTGCATTCACCAGTTGAAGGGCAAAAGCCTCGTTTAACTCTGCTATTGTATCAGATATTGCTGTTAAACTGATCGAGTTTGACTTCACTTGGTCGCCAAATCGGACTGAACCAGTGACGGCTGTAAACTCTTGTCCCGGCAACAGGGGTTCGAGGCTATCGTTTGAGAACTTTCTTAAAATTCTCCAGTACACATCTATTACGCCAAATGATGGGGTACTTCTACTCACACTGAAAAACAGAATCTCGATTTATTACATTATCACCAGACTCAATCTTGAAACAGAATAAAATTAACACTGAAAAGCTCCTTCTACAGCTGCCTTGCATCCTACTCCCACTGGTGAGTGACTCCTGCACGTTTGGGCTGGTGAAACTCTTCATTTCAGAGGAATTTCATTAATCCTACTAGGACTTTATTTTTAACTCTGTGTACAGTTTGAAACATTCTCCTGATCAAACTAAAAAAACATGGCCTAAAATCTTACGGTAAAAATAGAATGGTATTATACTCTTTTCAGTTAGCACTCATAAGATCCTAGAGCTGAAACTGGTGATTCTTCGAATTTAATCAACAATAGGTATTAACTCCCAAAATGGGAGCATCTAGCCGTAAATGAATACTCACATAAACTGAACCGAGGAACCTTCAGCGACAGTCTTGTTTCCGCCACCAGAAACGAACTGAAACACTCCAGTAGCATCATCGCTAGAATCAATCGTCACTGTAACGACCCTTGTTCCAAGTAAGACAGCGTGACCTGTCACGTTAATAAGCGTGACAGAGAAACTCTCCACTCCCTCTGGGGTACTATCGTCAATAACACGAAAAGAAATCGCTTTCCTAAAGACGCCTCGGCCGAAGGTTAAGGAACCAGAAGTGGAATCGTAATCACTGTCTGCTACTGCTGTACCGTCCTCTGTGCTAAACATAACAGAAATGACTGAATCTCCATCACCACCACGCTCGACTGTCAAATTTACGTACTGTCCCTCGGACAATCGGACAGCTGCTTGAGTAAAGAAGACTGGATCATCATTTTTGTCAATCACCAATGTTGCACGTGTCTTCGTTCCTAAGCGAGCTTTTCCCGTTACGTTCAACAGATAGATAGAGAAAGATTCATTCTCTTCAGGGATATCATCAGCGAGAGACTCTATGTCAATTGTTTTTAGGTTTTCACCGTCAAGAAAGTGTAAAACACCTGACGCTGGGGATATTTCGTAGGTTGTGTTGATTCCCGAAGAATTCCAGTAAACATCAGCGTTTCCAAAAGCACCTCTTTCTCGGATCACTCTAAAACGGGCAACTTCCTTGGACACTCGGCTTTCATCTGCCGGACAGAAACCGGAAAGGGAATAATTTGCAACTTAATTAGGATATAATCAGGGTTCTTTGGATACTAGAGGTAAAAAGCCAACGTATTTAACGGCATAAATTGATGGGCAGAACTAGTTAACAATAAATTATGCATGACAAAAAAAGATCAAGTTTACACTGCGCAAACAGTCGACTTGTAACTAAAATGGAGGGGTTGGCACAGTGGTAAGATCTCTGCCTCCCAATCCTAAGATCCCCCTTATGCTATAGTGGAGGGGTTGGCGCAGTGGTAAGATCTCTGCCTCCCAAACCTGAGGTCCCCTTATGCTATAGTAGAGGGGTTGGCGCAGTGGTAAGATCTCTGCCTCCCAATCCTAAGGTCCCTGGTTCGATCCCTGGCCTGGTCAAGGGTTGAATATTTGGTTGACTTTCTTTCCCGTTAAAGGCCACTCAGCTGAGTATCACCATATATGGATCGCCTTGAAGCAGCTGCTTATTGCGCCTTTATATGCTTCCGGTCCGCTGGGGGTAAACTGATCATTGTAAAGCGCCTTTGAGCGCGTACATGGAAAGGGCGCTATAAAAATGCACCGCTTCACTTGACTTTAAAACTAAAAGGAAAAAAAAGGCTCATAAAGAACCACAGATTTGAGATGAAAATATTACGCAGATGAGTGAAACTCGTTACAAAGCACAAATTACGGGCCATCTACTCCATCTTCGAAAATACCTGAAGATATCCTAAAACATCTATATTTGAAAACAAGATATACTGATTCGTGCTGCGCAACATTGTTCAAAACAGAATCATTGGTTTGAAATTGCTTTGGCTCTTGATTACACGTTGGCCGTGTTAACCTTTCAAAAACTGGTTCATCTTGAGTTTCCTGTCAGTAAAGTCGAGTATTTTACAACAAATGCCAAATATTTTTAAACGAAACAATTTACAGAGTTTCACGACTTTCAAGGATAGTGGAGTTTTAAATATGACAACTTTTTCATTCTGTAAGCATATGTTTCTTTAAGTTTCAAAATCGATACGTACTGATGTGAATAACAAGATCGCCGCCAAAGCCAAACACTCCATGAGGATCATCGTTCTCTACTACTGTTACTTGAATGGTGGTTTTATTTCCCATAGTTCCTCCAAGTCTTCCTGGAATGTTCACCGAATATAGCTCGATGGTAAACGTCTCTGCAAGCTACAACGAAAATAGCATCGTTAGTGTAACAGTTACAAGAAGATTGCTCGAGTTCTGTCGATATTTGGATATCTGTTTAATCCCCAGCCACCTAACCTAACGAGAAAAGGTTAAAAAATTGTTGGTCGGAATACCTAAACTATCCATAACCGTTACGAAAATATAGATGTGCAACAACGCCAAATCGCATCTGGTATAGCACACACCGAAGACCACACATCTACGACTTGCATAGCTATCAATCAACACCCTTGCTAGGGAGTGTCGCTCCTAGCAGTGATATTTCTTTCAATAAGCAAGTTCGTTTAACCATGTGTAACAACAGTAAACTTTTGTTTTGTTCAGGAAGTAAAAGAAAGTATCCGACTAATACCTAAACCCTTTCAAAGCGGAACTCTTGAAAGAGTTCAAGAAAGTTAAAACCCTCCCAGAATGTATAACACTGGTTGAGGCAGTAGAAAACAAATAACCTTTAGTTACCTCCGGAAAACTATCGGATCTTACAAACATCTGAATCAGCTCTGACCGTTTGTCCTTAGGAAAAAATATTATATTACTTGTGAAGTCAATATCGTTCTGCTGATCTGCAAAAAAGAGGTGGAATTTAATAATTAAACTCAACAAAACATACACTGTTAGTCCCCTTTTTTTACTTCTCGCAAATCATGACCTTAAAATGTTGGTTTCAAGCACGTTTTATCGCCAGACAGCTCACCACAACTATGTATTCAACAAAACTAAAATTATTTTTTTCAAAAACTAAGCAGTTTGACGACAAAATGCTTCTGAAAACTTCATCTTTTTTTACAATTCTACAAAACTGGCGACGTTTCGATGCGGTATTGCATCATTGTCGTAAATGCTATTGCGAATATCACTTACTGGTGTTTGATTATTGAGTTGCTAATTAGTGTTTGTGGAATAATCAAATACATTGATAGATTTTTGTGGGAATCATCCCCATTTAATAAATAGACATCTTAAATTGCACCAGCCCCCTTACCTCATAAAAACTAAACAATCCCTTGTGTTTTACAACAATGATAACAAGTTAAAAATCGTCATCAAAGTCTGGTTAGTCAAATCGTTGTCAAAATATGAAAAAATAATTCTATGGTGCATACTGTACTTGGAAGTCCCAAAAGTTACCCCCTCACTCGTACCCAAACCCATGGCTAGGGGCCTGGAAAGAGGCAACTTGGGTCGAGGAAAGAGAACAGCTGGCATTCCATTCTAGCTTAAAATGTTACACCTTGGTTCAAACCGTTTACGGTATCACAAAAATCTTTGCAATTTGTAGGACACCTTGCTCTAGATAAACAACTTACTGGGGATTATTCTCCAACCAATGATTCGCGTGTCCAAGGCACTACCGAGTCGGACAATAGTTGCTTCAACAGTTTCTCCTTCCTACAGTGGAACGTAACCAATAAACGCTAGTTCATATGTAGGCCGATTCTATTGTAGCCAAAATTATTTTAAGCACAACAGTAAACACTACTAGCTGTACTATCAGTTTGGACCTTGTTTGCTTGTGAGAAAATCGTCTCTAGAAATTGTTAAATACTGTCGATGAAACTACTTACTCCCAATCTCCACCACGTTAAATCTAGTTACTACTTACGTGTACCATCATAATCTTTTTGCGGTAAGCTTAGTTTTTTTCCATTTATGTAAATTCGCCAAATTTCTGTACAGTATTTTACCATAAAATTATGTCTATAAACGACGCAGTTATTCGTTCATTGCTCAGTAACACAAAAGTCGAATGCCTTACATAATAAAACTGCTGCTACAAAGGCTCCAGGAAACTTCACATTCCATACAACTTTGTGCAAGCACTTCGATATTTCTTACCTTTACAATTCTCACTGAGTTATTTTGAAATTCAAATGTTCCACCTGGGTTGTCGTTCTGACTAATCTTAACAGTCTTCTCATCCTACAAAAAACAGTAAAATGACAAGTTTATTTCTTCAAACTCAAACTTTTTTAATGATCGCATAGTCACCATATATCTTTACCACGAAAAAAGAGTTCCCAATTTTTCCAAAGAGTTCCTAGAATACATAACATTACAGCAACATATTCCGATATTTGGTTCATCTTTAATACTTGGCATCGCTGACCACGTCACAACTAAAGTGTATCTTTCTTCGAAACAAGTAAAAAGATAACACATTACATGGGTAGCTGTTTGCTCCTTCATTTATACTACACACTAATCGAGAACCCTTAAAAGTCCCAAAGATAAGTAGGCGAATCACTTTATTAACAACACGCCTGTAAAAAAGTGTTTCAATAACAAGGATTTTATGCATACCACTCCTGACTGCAGTCTGTTCGGAGCAGTAATATTCACAAGTTTAATTTTGAAAGATTCCTCGATCTCTGGAACGTTATCAGGGCTGACAGAAATGGTGAGGTTGACTTGGGCTTCACCTGCAGAGATTAATAGATGCGTTAACAAATTGCTTTGAGCTGTATGTATCAGAAGTAACACAAACGCTGCTTGTGATGCGACTATTTTTTTGAAGACCTAAACACTTGGTTCAGGCTCACGAGCCTTTCATTTCAAGTTCAACACGTTAACCACTTGGCCATTGTGTTGCCTACTTTGCTTCGATATCACAGGTTAAAGTAAACGAACTCTTCACAAGTTATGAACATTATGAAAGCATCATGGTCTTGATCGAGGGGCTCCAACTTTTAACTTACCGTTTTTAAACTCGATTTGTCCTTCCATCCTGCGAACATCGCTACTATTGAAGGTTTTACTGCCATCCTGAATAACCCAGGACACAACCGCTCTACCAAACGTACCATCCCTTATTAGGGGAAGTCTAAGATACGCTGGCCCCGCTCCTGATGGTTCTTGAATGGTGACGTCATCACTGTTAGAGAATCCACAGTCCCCGTTGGCATCCTTAGCTGTTACGTTCACAAACTGAACGAGCGGGATTCCAAGTCTGGGGGTCTTGGCAGGAGTTAAGGTATTTACTATGAAAATAAAAAACAAGAACTCGGGTTCTTCAATTATTACAACAATGTATTTGGACATAAGCCAATTGGTTTACTGTACGAACCTAACCTCCGCAAGCACTTAACACACAGATCACTCGGTTGCAATCACATCGCTTTTTATTATATTTTAGTATGCCTTACCTCCATCCAGACTAACACCAGTTAACTCCACTCTGAAGGCAGATCCAGCTTGGATGAACTGACTATCAGAAATACTGACAGTCATATTGACATCTGAGTGACCTGGAGAAATCCTTGCTGGGGTGGTGTAGGTAAGTGTTACCCCAGGGGCGGGGCTTGTACCTCCAGGTAGATAATAGCTAACACTGTAATGAACTGTCGCTGTTCCAACTGTACCACCTGCACGCTGTATTCTTAATGACAACTGGCGAGGCGATGAGCTCTAATATGGAACAAAGAAACAAGAAAATAAACAAGAAATATTTTATCACCAATAAAACAAATTGCATTCCAAAGTTTGAAAGCACATACCAGGGAAAAAGTTTCTCATCAGAAACAGCAAGAAACAAAGAAGCGCGGCAAAGTGGCAACTGGTTTGAAACTATGTCCTACTACCATTCCCCCGACATTTGAAAGTCATTAAAAACAACAACACACTACTTATTGACCCGAATCAAATCTCTATGATGGTCTCCATTTGGTTGTACGTTAGCCTACGTAATGTATTAGGAGTTGGAGAGTATTTGAAACATCAACTGAGCATTGCTGAAGGATATCACTATATTGAATAAAGCATTGTACCAGACCACCGAAAATACAGTTTATATTAAGACCTTATTCTTTTTTGTTACTCACTTAATTGATGCAATATAAATTGGGATGGACAAGGTTTGATACATCGACCAAGGCTTACTCACTTACCGAATGATGCACTATACCGCTGGACCAAAAATCCAGCTTAAATAAAAATAATTACTACATTACAATCAATAAGATGTTTTTACCATTTGAAGCTTTTGCTGCCCTTTGTCTGCAAGCTGTACCACTCCATACACATCATCACTGTCTGGTACAATGAAAACAGCCTGCCGCTCTCCAGCAACGTTTGAAAGCCTCGCTCCTCCAGTAAGATTTGAAAGACTAACAACAAACTCTCTCGCTTCTTCGGGAACTAAGTCAGCCTTGAGATTCAAGCTGAAAGACTTTGAACTTTCTCCTTCCAGAAACTGCAAACTGCCACTGGTACTTCCATCAAATATGTCTGAAAGTACAGCAGTGTTTCCCCCATGGACCCTCCAGGTAACAGTGACTTCTCCGAAAGTGCCAGCAGTTCTGTTTACCATAAATACACCAGAACTGTTTATATCCTCATCCAGACTTTTAGGATACTGTTCGAACTGAATTACTCCATGTTGGTCATCACTAGGAAGAATTGTTACCACGGCAACAGCAGGTGGTACAATATATGTATTACTACTTGCGTTTTGAAGGTAAACAGAGAAGTTCTCAGAGAGTTCAGGTGTTTGATCATCTACCAAGGTTACTAAAATAAATTTCTTTTTCTCCCCAATGCCAAACATCAAGGTACCATTCCTATCTAAGTAGTCTTTTCCAGGCAGGGCACTACCAGATACTAAGTAATACCCAACCCAAGCTTGTTCATTTATGGGTCCGACTTGGGTAAAACCATCGTCAGCAAGACCTCTATGGACTTCGATGTTGATGCTGCTCATGTTCTCAGTTGCTAGAATGTGGCGAACAGGAAACCGAACTGGGGCATCATTGGCTGGAATTAAGACTGACAATTGATAATAACTGGTGTTGAGAGTGGCTCCTCCAGTTGGTGATTCCAAAGTAAGGGTAAAAATTTCATTATTCTCAGGCAACTAGAAACATGGAAGAAACAAAAATAAGGAGTTGAAGATCAAACAGACACACATTTTCTGCACTACTTCTTACACAATAAAACTTGCCTTACCAGAACAAAACAAACAACAATGTGTTGGAGACAAGAACAACAGCTAAATTTAAGATCAACTTAAAAAGCTGATAGTTTTATCTTTGCAGTAGGAAGTTTTAAAGGTGATGATGTTTTGACCATCACGTCGACCGGACTTGTGCTCCAAATGCCAGCACCTTTAAGACCTCCTATGGCTGAGTCGACCAGCATTAGCTTTATATTAAGAATGACCTACATTTTTTTAGCTGTTGCACATAACCCTTTGTAGCTATATTATGTAATCAAAATGCATCTGTTAGCCAGTAGATGCAGCAGATACTAACTAGTACTGGGCAATCTTAAATTACCTATAATAGAAAACAAGCAGTTTCAAGTAGCTTGCACATTGACTGATCTGGCCCATTGGGACGAAATTGATATTTGGGGCTGCAAACATAGTATAGAAGTGCAGTCAGTGTTAAATTCAAAATAATTCTACCATGGAAACTGCAAATGATGAGAAAAATATTGGGGGCTTGCAGCCTTCCCACCCCCACCCCCCCTTTTTCTCCTTTCTGACAGCCCTGCTGAAGTCAAACATTTTTGAGGGAGGAGTATGCTGCGCTAAAGCCACTGTTTCACATAACCAACAAACTCCCTAGCCTCTAAAGTTGGTACTCTAGTAAAGCTTTATAAGATATTTCCTGTGACATGCATGATTGTTGGAAGAACATAAGGAAAAACTTGGATCATGAGCTGAAAGTGTGAGATTAAAATATTTTTGAGTGTTCTCCCAACAATTCCAAATGGTTCCAACAGAGTATGGAAACACAAAAAATATCTTCTAAAGCTTTTATAAAGTAATAACAACTGATGACGCCATTCATGATTTCTATCCAGGTTTAGAAAATGGTCCTCAACCAATCAGATTGTTTTACTGAATTTATTTTATAAAACATATTTAGAGTAAGTGAGGCACTAAGCAATCAAAAGTGGGCATCCTTTGTTGGTTCCTTTGTGTGCACATATCATTGACAGTTGTACAATACAGTACTGCAGGCTGAGCTGAATGCCACCTGAAAAAGAGCCTCAGCCATTTTACAATAAGCCTACTACCTGGCCATCACAATGACTAAAATCTACTAGAAAACAACTCCAGCATCAGCATTCTTTCTGTAACTGCTAAAAAAACATGCTCTGGACATTAGACAATCCAACAATTTCATTCATTTTTAAAAGTGTAATACTCACATTATCAGGTTTAACCTGCAAATTCAAGAAGGCTTCACTCTGACCATTAGCAAATGCTACCTCACCAGACGCAAGGACAAAATCATCCAAGCCATTGCTTGGTCCACCTGTGATCTGATGCAACAAAATTAGGAAACTTAGTCACCATTCATGGGTAAGTTAAACAAAGTATAGTTACAGCATGATCTATTTAATATTAGCGATATATTGTAACAGGGAGGGATAGCTATATGCATACCAAAATTAAAAGCAGATACATTACCTTCCACTTTACATAAATATCACCATAAGTTCCAATGAGGCGCAAAATCTTTACTGGTGTTGTCACACCAGATGACGATGGCTCTCTGGCAATAACTTGTGCATTCTAGAAAGAGAGAGCAGAGTAGGTACCATAAAGATAACACAGAAACAAGTTATTTTACTAAGTAAACACAAAATAATTTCACCTAATATTATAAGGAGTGGAAACCAATTTCTAAATTTCATGTCGTCAAAGTTCCAAATTTGATAAAAGTTGCTAACAATTATTATTGTAAGAAAATATTCTGTTATTTGACATAATCAAGCTTTTTTTTCCAAGTTTCACCAGACATCATAGCAGCTATGTTGGTGCAGCCCTTAAACAAGAGAATTTTGATGATGTTTTTTAGGGCACCAACATGGCTACTTTATCTTTTAATTTGTCTTTAGCTTCTGTGGGGAATGAGTGAAACCCAAGAAAAGTCCATCACACAAACTAATCAACATCAACTTACTGAGCTGAACCCAATATTGCCATTTCCACCATCACTAGCAAGTATAGTGAGTTGTGCAGCCTTCGGATCAGTCAGCTCACCACCCCCTTCAAGTATGCTCAGCTGCACAATAAATGTTTCATTCCCCTCGGGTTTGCTGTCATCATTTACTGTAAATGGACAAATCTTGGACGTGTCCCCATTCAAAAATACTACCATTGGCCGAAGAGTCGAACCAGGAAAAAAATCCTCAGAGTGGGTTGAATTAATCTGAAAAATAATCACATATATATGAAGTTTATCTCATATGTACCCTTTAACATTATTGTTATACTTAATTCTTAAGGTAATAAAGGCAATACAATTCATTATTTGTTAAGAATCTATATATGCCACAAAGTTTTTATGGAAACTTGGATCATTTCAACCTTGATTTCATGCTCTTTCCACTATATATATTATATATACTAACTGAAATTTAAGAAATAAAACAATAGTTTGAATTGGGAGTAATAGACCAGGGGGGGTACTCCCTATATTTGGGTGGTAGGTATGACCTTTGTATTTTTTAGGGGTTAAAATAATCAGTCCAATATTTCTTAGGGGTTGGTAAAGAAAATCCTGCATTAAGCCAAGTATTTTTAAGGTTTGAAAAACATGAAGCAGTCCCAATTTTAGCAAACATGCATACTGAACAAGAAGTTAAGACAAACCCTTCGGTGAATGTCCAATTATGTGCATGCCTTTATTTACTGCTCATCATGATCAATGTTCGGCGCAACACTAGATCTAGAGAACATAGCGCCAACCTACTAGCTATCCACAGAAAAATATTAATTTTCATATGGTATTTTTAGGGTATTTTGGGGACTTTTCCGATGGTCATCCCTACCCTTTTAACCCCCCCAAAAAAACCTCCCCTCGGGAATTGACATGTCTTTGGGTACACTTTTTTCGTAGGCTTGAATTTTTGTTTTTTACCATTTACTGTTTTTCTGTCTAGTGGCTCTTATGATCTTTTATAACCAATAAATTAGAACTGAGTTATGAGTGGCTTCTATAGCAATTTAGCTAAGTTTAGCCCTTTCTATTTCTATTACTATCTAGATCTGGTGCCCATCAAACCAAACTATAGTTATTGTGATAGCTAAAACAAGAATTTGAAATTATTGTAATATAAGGTGCGCCAATAAATTGTTGTTGTTGTCATTGTTCAGATACTGTACATTCACTTACTTATGTTTAAGACACTAGTACTCTGAACATAGCAAAGGGGCAAAGAAATTATTTTTCCTGCAAAAATTATTCCCCTTGGCAGTTAAAATACAATGTACTATTGACAAATTGGAACTTAATGTTTTAATATCCATTGTGTCATAAAACAAAAAAAACATAATATAAAGTCTAATTGAAGACAGGTAGTCGTGCCAGAGAAAACAGTGCTCAATACTCAAAAGCAGAGCTAGATATATAAAATAAAATGAATTCAAAGACAACGCATAGATTTCTTCTTTAAATTCATTTTTATAAGTCTAAGTGTTGTACAAACCTCGCACTGAACTCTAACTGTTCCTTGAGTGCTGTTTGTTCTTTGAACTACAAAACCTGGTTGAAGGAAGCTTTCTTGTACTGTCAGATGATGGGTAGCAAAACTGAAGAAGCCATTTGTTGCACCATCACCCTTCACACAGACTAGGAGGGATAGATAGAACACAGCTGATCTTGCTGCAATCCCTGGGAATAATGTTTCAGGTTAAAAACATAATAATTTGATTATTTATTTATTTATTTATTTATTTATTATTATAATTATTGTTACATTACTAAGATCAACCCTATTCCTTGGAGGGAGGGGGATACTCCCATATATAATAAAGTTATATGTGATATGCCTCCTCTAAGCTTCCAGGTGTACTTTTTGACCTTCTAATCATAAACTTGGTATATGCCCAAAATTTTAAACAGGATATATATATCCCTTCTTTAGCCATAAAATCTAGGTAATGGTTCTGACACTCAAATTCATATACAAATTCAAAGCGTAACAATATTGCCAAACAGGGTCAGACCTCTTACCCAAGGCTAGCTCTGTCCAAAGACATGAGCAGTCTTAAATGAGGAATGCCTCACAAAATTAAGTCATATGAGGTTAATAACAACACAAAAATGCAGCATGGAAATATTGGAAAGTTATTTCAAAGGGGGAGGATAATAATTCACCTTCATGTCACAGATTTTCAGTTTTACTGAACAGGCCAGAGTTTTGGAACTGTTAAACCTTATTACACTTTATATAATGCATCAAGTATCATACAATGCATTCTAAACTTGCAGGTGATCTTTAACAAATGTACTATATTTATATTTGTGACCATTCGATATTTAAGCTAAATTTACTTCTAACGATCAGTGGAATTTTAAATTCCTCTTCCAAGACAACATTATTAGTATAGTTTAACATTATATATACTGTGCACTTATTTATACCCAGAAATTGTCAAGTAAATGAATTATATGTTTTCTAACATCAAGGAACATAGCCTAAACTTAGGCTTGAATCACTGTTAACTCTTGCAGAAATTTAAGAAAAACACAAACAAGAATTCAAATGTCAATTTAATAAGAGCAAGTACTTCCAACTATCTAAATGGTTTGATTGTG